>CM021103.1:695098016-695167077 GCA_007115665.2 Sequoiadendron giganteum | reverse complement strand
GTCAGCCACCTCGCAGAGAATCAGTGGGCCAGAGCATCAACATACCCCAAGAAAATAATCAATAAGAAAATCAACAAGAAACAGATGAGGGGACGGCTACTGATACTCAGTTTCAGCAGGAGATTGAAGCAGCTCTCGAGGATGATGCTACTTCCGATCAGGATGCCCAGAGTTCAGGAGACACTGAGCCTATTGATAATGATGAGCCTCGCCAAAGCGAAGGCAGAAATGAAGTTCATGAGGTAGAGGCCGAGGTGGAGCAGCCTTTTATTATATCGGACACACGACAGGAGGTGCCAGAATGGCTAAGGATTAGGACGAGGCGTGATCCTGTGGATGAGACCAATCCCGCAGCTGACATGGAGGAATTATTACAAAGGATCAGCGCACCTCCAGCAAAGAAAAAGGCTAGGAAGTTCTCTAAAATATCCACAGATGAGGATGGGTCTCGAACTTTACATGTGGCAGTGCCTCGGGTAGAGTGTGATCGGGATGAGGCCGTTCCCGAAAATTATGTTGTTACAACTATGGAACTTGGCCGCCCTACTGGAGCACAAGTAGTAGAGGAGTGCGATAATTCCTATCGAGCACTCAAGGATAGATTGTCCTATGTTGAGGGCAAATACAAGAAATTGAAGGTAGAGCACAAGACACTGATTGGCTACGTGTAGCACTTGTCCCGTCCTTGTGGGCAAGAGAATCTGGCAATTGAGCTTCCAGCCGAATTTTCCAGGGAGTCGATCAGTGGGTTAGAGGATTTGAAGAGAATGGGACAACATGCAGACAAATGGGTTGCCAGCGTCCGTGCAGAAACACGGAAGTTTATGGAGGATCTTGCACATGGCTATCAGCAAGCCTCCGATATTATGGCAAGGATGGATGCAGTTAGCTATGCTTGGGGTGAAGCGCGTATCTATGAGACGAGAGTTCTTCTCCGTTTAGGGGCTTTGATGGGCATACCTCAACAGACTTTGGTTGAGGGAGGTGTTATTCAGCAGGGGGATAGATAGGACTTCGCCGAATGGTACTCTTCAGTAGTCAAAGGTCGGGGATTCTACGATGCATCACAGAGAGATTCTGTCAGGGTCAGAAAGGCCATGACGAACATCTTAGATGGAATTCTCAACACATTGGAGGCAATCTTTGCCAGGAGGTTGACTTCTGAAGAGGTAACTGCAGATGGATTGAAAGACAGATTGACGCCATTCTTTTCTGAGGTGAAGACCTTCACACAGGATGATTTCGAGAACACTGCTACGTTCTCCAGTATCATACAGAACACCCAGGACACCCTTGTTGCCTGGAAGAAATCATGTGCCCGGCATGGGCAAACAGTTACAGTTTTAGAATTTCAGTTGGATCACATTCCTCCCATTTCGGATCAGGAAGTTGAGGCAGTATTGGCCAGGTTCATCAGATTTGCAGTCTGCGAGAAGGAGAAAGGAAACGCCCTTCTGGATGATGACCTTCTGGAGGGAGACGACGTGCATTGATGACGGTTGGTGGTTCATTGATGAGGAGTGAAGGGCGCATTCATTGCCCCACTCCTCTCAGTGGCAGTTTTTAGGGCTAAAACCCTAATCAGGGCTTAGGTGGCTCGATCTGAGCCATCCATTGTATTTTGATCTAAGTCGTCCACTGGACTGGGCTAGATATAAAAGCGGTATCCCCCCTCATTTGTAAGATAGTTAGAAGATATTAGAGTTAGACAAAAATCAGAGATAGAATTGAGCTAGATAGAAGTTAAAGTAGAGCTAGGAGTTAGCTTAGTTGGAAAGGAAAGAAAGACTTTCCCTTTGAAAGTTTTTGTAAAAGATTGTTGTGTAAGACTCTCATAATATAAGGATTTCATTGATTGGTGACTTCATTTTACATTGTGGGCAGTTGACGAGCTCTTTTCGTCTTTCCAATTCGAATAGAGTAGAGTAAAGTAGATTTTGTTTTTATGCAAGAAGTGTTAATTGTGGAATGTGACATTGGTCTGAGCATATCTTCCCGTATCCATACCACTGGCGGACTTGCTGACGGTAAGTCTGCCCCTGCGTGGTCAACTGGAATCTCAGCACTTAACTTCTATTGTGATTAGTGTGCCCACTTGCTTCGTTGTGAAGGGGTGCGCATGGTGAATCTCAATTTGAACATCCTATCTATCCTTTGAAGATTGCACCAGCTTTGTCAGAGTTGTCCGAAGGGGAGACGAAACAAAGTGTGGTTTGAATATTGTTAAAGCTAGTCCTTGCATTCCACCCTTAGAGATAGATAGTAGAATTCCTATCCCTACCTCCTTTAAATTCAGTATTTCCCGGTCTGTTCAAATACCAGAGCATCATAGCCAAAACCTTTCATCTGCTTGGCAAATAAAATCGAACAATTACATAAGTCCCCTTGGAATACCCAGCATATTCACATCAACCAACCGAGTCTATTCGCAATAAAAGGAACCTTGGAGTTGAACGCATGAACTTTCACGCAATCTTAGCATGCGGAACGCTTTGATCAAGAGAGAATAGAGTGACCATTGGACATTTTATTCTGTGTTGGCGTTGTCATAAAACACACGTCAACAGTACTGATGTGCGACTAAGTGCAGCTGAGTATAGGTAAATGTCGAAGGCAACAATATGGTTGAGGTAGGGGTATCCTAGCTGCTTGACAATGGATAGCATGATGGATCCTGATGCATTCACACACTCACATAGCTGCATCCATTTTGCATTGTATAAATAAGATTGCATTTGCATTTTCTGAATACATCATTGTGTGTTATGACTTAATTTACGGCTGTGTTTATGAATTATTATGTTTGCAAAAAAAGACTTAATTGGTGAGATAAAAATATATCTTAGAGTATGCTGTTTTTGAAAACTAATGACTGATTAGAAGAACAAAAGATTTTGTTTATTATATAGATTATACAATTTATAATTATATATATTAATAATAATATGATATTATTATTTATATATATATATATATATATAAATAAATTAATATATATTTTTTTGTTATTAAATTTATCAATAGTTTTTAAAAGTTAATTACATGTAAGAAAATTAAATTAATTAAATTGCACGGTTATTAAAAAGAAATAAAATATGTTTAAATATTATAAGTTTAAAAAAATTTAAATAATTTGCATGATATAACCATGCATTCGAAGTGCCATAAAACCGCATGCAACATCTTAAATAACCTTAATATAAATAAACACGAATCAAATCTAAATCAAGGAACCTTGATATTTATATAAAGGTTGGAGATAAATAGATAAAGTTAAGTTCTATAAAATAAGTTCAAACTCAAATTGCATAAAAAGCTTTGCATTCAAAGGCTTAGTTCTAAATTAAGAAATCGAAGTGGAGTTTTTATTTTACATCAGGAAATAGCATGAAACCATCGATAAAACCTTAAATAGATAAAATGGAAAGGAATCAAGGGCTACACTACACAGACATTCACGTCAGGGAAGGATGAATCTTCAGTCGACTAAACATTCATCACTAGTCAACATATTCCAGAGGCTTAGTTCATCTGAAACACAGGGGTATATGGAAAATAGCCTAAAAAAAGGCGCTGTAAATTGTTCTCTCTTTGTCTCATAGTTCCAGCGAGAGCTTACTAATATGGCAATCAGCAATCGAATTGACGCTCAAGCTGGATAGAATTAAAGACTGCCTTTACATGGAAGAAGGATTTGTGGCGAATCAGGAGGATTCAAATCCAAGGCAAAGTGGGATGTGGTAAAGGAGGTTGCCTCTGAAAATTCATGTATTATTTTATTCTTTGCCCAACTGCATAGGTTAGATAGGAAAACAGGAAGAGCTCAATGTGAGAACAAAAATTGAGGAGGAATTTTGAAATTCTTGAAAGGATGTATTGTCTGAAACTTCTCTCACCTACCATTGTTTGACACCCCAAGAGCAAGAGCTGGAGAATACGAGTATAGGGATGACATGCCCAGTAGAGAGGGGTTGGAGCAATTTGTATACAGAACAAGGAAATGGATGGCAATTTTTCACGCAGCATAATTACACCCCTGCCTATTCCAAAGACCATGGATTTACCACAGTTGGGAGGGGAACACCGTGAAAGTCTATATTGGGCACATATCATCCCCAAGTTTATTTGGGTATCAGTGTCAGAACACCAAAGACTTGAATAGCACAATTAATGTGGCTTGACAAAATCCTTCGTTCAGGTAAGTTATTACTTTCATTTTCGAAAGAAATAATGAAGTTCTTTGGAAGTTATGTTTTCTTGTTTAGTTAGGATAGATAGATACAAAAGTAGAAATAAACACAGATTATTTCTAGATTAAACAATTGAATTTCAAAACATAATAAATATATTGTATAAAGTTCATAAAGAGGGTAACGATATTTGGTTATGCTGTCATATAGAGATATTGAATTGTAAATTGTATTAAAGATTCGCTCTTACATTTTTATTATTATTTTGGCAATTGTCTCGAACATAAATTAAATCTAGCTTATAATGAAACATCTTATGGCCATATTTGTACTTATAGGTTGTTAATGGTTTTGGTTTTTCTTTCATGACTATGGCTAAGCTCGAGATAGAAAATCCGGTTAGAATAAGTGAGATAGGGTGAATCTAACTATATGTATATATCTAATAGTGCAACTATGCATCGGTTGTTACAACTGATTTCTTTTTAGAAATAAACCTGAAAGATATTAAAAAGATTAGTCATTATTGCACGACAAATGAAAATGGTATTATACTTATATTAAATAATGCATGACGTGGGAATAGTATTGCAAGTAAACAATAATGCTAGAATAGTAATGGAGTAGAAGTTCTTCATATGATAAACTTAATACATGCAATATCTACTTAAATACCCATGAAGGCCACTCAACTTGGCACACAACGAAATGCTTGCATTGTCAAACCAATTATAATCATAAAAGTTTCATCAATTTAGGCAAGGGTCTTTACAGTTGGTGTTCCTGCCAACCTATGGTTTTCATGAGTGACCAAGAGAAACAGTATTCTAATAGGCAAATTAAGAAACAACTGCAACCTACTCAGGTTATGGAAGGGGAAACTGTATCTAGAATTTTGGGAATACATCAGATATCTCCTTCAGGAAGTGGTGTTGACTCCTCTACAAGAGGTGGTACCCATATAGAGGTTGTGATGAGCAACAGAGGGGATGATCAAAGAGGGGAAGACCTTCTCAATGCTTTGTTGGTTGAGCAAAGGGCAACAAATCAGCGCATGACTCAGTTGATGGAGTTGATCCATGCTCAATAACAATAAAAACAACAATGGGAATAACCAAAATGGCCATAACAGCCAAAGAGATAATCGGTTAATAACAGAATGCTAATCGACGTGTTGCACCGAATAGTAGAGCCTCGGGAGGGCAATGGGCCCACATTGATCAAGTTACAAGAACAACTCAAACAAGATTGGGTCGATGCAAGACTAGGTTTTCAACATGATATCTCCCTCCGTGACTATATAGACTTGAGGATGAGGCATATGCCCAACAGGGGTAATCGAGAGCATCACAATGATCTTAGGAAGGTTGGTAAATTGAGTTTGCCTTACTTTGATCAATCGGGGAAGACATCAGCACATGCTTCAGTTCATAAAGTTGATACATACTTCCAATTGAATCCAATGCCTGAAGATGAAGCAATAAAATATGCTACCATACATCTAGATAGAGTTTCACACAGCCTGTTTAGATGTTGCTTACGATCACACATACCTAATGCGCCTTGTCCCACGTAGTCTTGGGGGACAAGCACTAGAATGGTTAGTTCATTTTCCTCCTAGCATAAGGACCTAGAGTGAATTGGCTGTAAAATTTGTTGCACACTTCTCCTACAACATCCAGAATGAAATAAATATAATAAACTTATGCCAAACTAAACAAAAGGATTGAGAAACTTTTGCTTCATTCTTACAGAGATGGAGAAGCCTTGCAAGTAAATGTCCTTGTCATATACTGGAAAAGCAATTGGTGCAAATCTTCGTGGAAAACCTCAATTCAAAAGTGATGTTTCACCTTCCAATTCATTGCTCCAACACCTTTGAGGGAGTTATTGAGAAGGGTCTTGTTGACGTGTGTTTTATGACAACACCAACACAGAATAAAATGTCCAACGGTCACTCTATTCTCTCTTGATCAAAGTGTTCCGCATGCTAAGATTGCGTGAAAGTTCATGCGTTCTGTTGACGTGCCTTTTGTGACAGCGCCAGCACAGAATAAAGTTGCCCAACGGTCACTCTATTCTCTCTTGATCAAAGTGTCCCACATGCTAAGATTGCTTGAAAGTTCATGTGTTCGACTCCAAGGTTCCTTTTATCGCGAATAGACTCAGTTGGTTGATGTGTTTTGCTGGTTATTTCAAGGGGACTTACGTAGTTGTTCAACTTTGTGAAGCAATTAGGACATGAATGATTTGGCAATATGGTTCTGGTATCTAGACTGACTCGGAAAATGCAGAATTTAAAGGGGATAGGGATAGGGATTCTACAAGTCTACTTCTAAAGGGTGGAGGACGAGGATCGACTTAAACAATCTTCAAACCAAACTTTGCTTTGTCTCCTTTCGAACAACTCCGACAAAGTTGGTGCAATCTTCAAAGGATGAGAAAATGTTCAAACTATGACACAACACGTTCATACCGTCAACACGACGCATACAAACATATGAACCATAATCGAAGTTAAGTGCTGATACTCCAGTTGACCACGCAAGGCGAACTTACCATCAGCAAGTCCGCTAGTGGTATGGACGAGAAGACTTGCTCAAATCACAACGCCACACTCCACAGCTAACAACTACTTGCATGAAATAAAATCTATTTTACTCTATCTACCTTGAATTGGAAAGACGAACAAGCCTTGCTAGCTACTCACAATAGAAGATAGAACCACCAAACAATGATAAATCTTTATATTATGAGAGTGTTCACAACAACTTCTTACAAAGTCCTCAATGGGAAAACTTCCTTTCCTCCTCAATCTAAACTAACTTCTAAGCTCTACTCTCTAACTTCTATCTCCAATACTCTCTAGCTCTGATCTATCTCTGATTCTAATTCTAATTGTTTACAAATGAGGGGGGATGCCCCTTTTATAACAAGTCCAATTCAGTGGACGGTTCAGATCAAATTACAATGAAGGGCTCAGATCGAGCCACCTATGCCCTGATTAGGGTTTCTGCCCTAAAAACCGCCACAGAGAGGAGTGGGCAATGAATGCACAGAATATTCTCCACTCCCCTGCAGGAATCATAATGAGCAATTAATGCCCACTACCATCATCAAGAAGATCCTCATCAAGCAGCGCGTTCCCACTGGCCTTCTCCCGGATAGCAAACTCGATCAACCGGGCCAATACTGCTTCAACCTCCTGTGTAGAGATCGGTGGAATATGGTTGAGCTGGAACTCCAAGACTGCTACCGTCTGTCCGTATCTGATGCAAGATTTCTTCCATGTCACCAAGGCGTCCTGGGTATGCTGAATTATACTAGAGAACGTGGAGACATTCTCAAAGTCATCCAGGACAAGTGACCTCGCAGCTGAGAAGAATGGAGGCAGTCTACTTTTCAAACCATCAGCAGTTATCTCCTCTGGGACCAACTTTCTAGCAAATATGGCTTCTAATGTATTGAGGACTCCCCCCAAGATGTTGCCCATTGCCTTCTTCACTTTAGCTGAATCTGCCCTTGCTGCGTCGTGAAATCCACGGCCTGTGACCACCGAGGAGTACCCACTGGTGAAATCGTACCTATCACCTCTCTGAATTACGCCTCCATCCACTAAGGTTTCTAGAGGTACGTGCATCAAAGCCCCCAAACGAAGTACAGTCTTCGTTTGATAGATGCGAGTATCACCCCAGGCCTGATCTACTATATCCATTCGTGCCAAAATATTTGAGGCCTGTCGATAAGCATCGGCAAGGTCCTCCATGAATTTTCTTGTCTCAGTATGAACACGGCTAACCCACTTGTCTGCCTCCGTTTCCATTTTCTTTAAATCCTCTAAGGCAACAATTGACTCATTCGGAAGCTCTGATGGACGTTCTACTGCCGGGTCTGCTGGTTCACCTGGACGTGCTAGATTCTGCATATATCCTATCAAGGTTTTGTGCTCCTTCTTCAATTTCTTATACTTCCCCTCCGTGCGGAGCAACTGATCCTTCAATGCCCGATAGGAGTTATCGAACTCCTCGATAACTTGGGCTCCCGTAGGACGACCCAACTCTACTGTGGTGATCACATAATTTTCAGGCCTCTCCTCGGTTCAATCACAATCTTCCCTCGGAATAGCCACCTGAAGCGTGCGAGAGCCTGACTCGTCAGTCAAGATCTTTGAAAACTTTCGAGCCCTTTTCTTCTCTGGTGGCGCACTGATCCTCCTGAGGAACTCCTCCATCTCGATGGCCGGATCCGTGTCATCCTCGGGTTCTCTCCTCATTCTGTCGGAAAGCCAATCAGGCACTGTCTGCTGTGGATTACAAATGACAAGGGGCTGTTCTTCTGTTGCCTCCATCTCGTGTACTTCCTCTCTTCTTGCACTGGTCTGCTCAGGCTCATCCTCCTCTATAAGCTGGGTATCTCCCGACCCTTGGGTCCCCTGTTCTGTGTTTTCTTCTTCTTCCAAAGCCGTATCCAACATCTGCTGAAAATGGGTGTCGGCCATTGTTTCCTCTTCCTCCTCCTGTTGGCCGCCCCTGGATAAACTAACACTAGCTGATTCTCGGGCGTTGGGCTGATCTACCTCCCCAAGTCCCCGCTCTTCCTCCAATCCTGCCCTCTGATCGGCAAATAATGAAACTACTCTTAAACTCGAAGATTGAGTTTGTGAGTGCACGGGTGATGCTTGTTCTATCCTCAACGGTATCTGTTGGGTTGGCACTTCCACTTGTGCCCTCGATGTCTGAGCAATTTGTTTCCCTCTTTTTACCGATAACGGCCTTGGGTCACCCATCAAGCTATAAGTAAGGGCGATCGACTTGCTCTTAAGTCTGCATACATGTCTGTCGACCCAAGCCCTGGTAAAAGTCATCACCGGGATAGAAAGAGTGTCCAAGTCCATGATCTCTGGCTCGGACTAATCAGGTGGTGGGACAGGAGTATCCCTAATGACCCATAGTCGGGTTGCATGACGTTGACATCCTCCTCCACTTGGTCGGGAACTGGAATAATCTCACATTCTCTAATCAACTTGAGAGGAAGTCTGGAAAACATCCTTCTTCTTATCTCAGCCTCATCCACTGGATTTGCCCAAAAGTCCTCCAGATGAGCTCTGTGCCGGTATTCAACGTTCTGTACCATCCGGATGTTCCCGTAAGGATCGAAATCCTGCCTGCCTGTGTGATATGACAAATGATAAGATTGCAGCTCGTCCTCTGCCTCTCGGGCTGCCTGCAAAGAGGGCCACACCTCAATGGAATTTCCCATGGTGATAGGGAAATCAAGTCCACCCTTCTTTTTCCTTTTCTGAATCTTATCGTAGGCAATCAATTGCCTAGATATCTCAAGCATTACTATGTGATCAGTGGGGTATCGTGGTAACCGATACGGATACGAAGTGAACCCTTGCAGCCTAATATATGTGAATTTCGGGAATTGGATGAGCCAATACCCATATTCCTCAATCAATGTCTGTGCTTCTTTAGATATTCTCTGCTGCGTCCTTTGCTGAAGCGTCCTCGCGATGTGCATTGTGAATGCATCATTTGCCCGTTTATAGTTGGCAATGTTAGCCAAATGTAGCTGTGTGCAGGCTTCATGAATTTTGAATTGACCAGGGGCACAGCCGATTGGCTCTTTGTACGAAATCCCTCTGTACTTAGTCATTCTGGCCAACATGTAAATCACATATGAGCTCATGTAGAAAGTCTTCGTCACCTTCAAGCTCCTGAATTGCTCATCGATGTGGTTGCTAATCATCCTAGCCCAATCGACACACTCCTTTCCTTCCAAGATGATCTCGATGAAGTAGAACATCCAAGGCTCGAAAATGTAAGCCTGTGCACTCCCATTCACCCGGCTCAGCATCATTATCAAATCACAGTATTCTTGTTTCACGTCCTCGGCAATTATCTGCTTTGGGAGCTTAGTGCGGGGTGGCCTCGGCTTCTGCATCCAAACTCTGTTGATGACTGCAGTGACTCTTTCGAAAGAGGAAGAGTACATCTTATCTGCCCTCTTGTTTGTCCTGTATAACATCTCCTCGGCAGTTGGAATCCCAAATGCTTCTCCGATGGCATCGGGTGTGAAGTTGGCGAGCAGTTTACCATCCGGAGAGACAATCGTCCTACGTTCTGGCTTGTAGTGATTGGCGCACTCCATAATTAGCTCCGGACACTGAATTGCTGGCGGAAAACTAGCAGCTGCGTAGATTCCACTCTTCAGTATATTATGTGCCGTGACGGATGGTTGATGGCCCCCTAGCCCGAACATCCTCGATTTGAGTGCATTCAGATTAAATGAACCAAGGTTGGTGCCATTCAATCCTGCCAACTTTGAAACTATTGCTGACTTTGGGAGAAATGGCTTAGCGAGCCTCTTAATCATTGCCTGTCGGGATGAGCCAGCCTTGCCTGCTTCAGTGTTTGCAGCTCTGCCTGCGGCTCTGCTTGTTCCTGCAACATCCTTTGCGCCAGCCATCTGCAAAATAAAATAGAAGAATAAGCTAGACTGCAGATTTATAAAATAAAACAATTCCCGAGATGGCTGCGAATACGGAGTTAGCTTTGAAAATAAAATTTCTCAGCATAAATTTCTAACTCCAAACCTCGTACTGTATAAAAATCTCTGAGTTTAGAGACAACTCTCAGCAACTGCACTTCTGACTGGTGAAGAAAAAACGCAGCAAGCTAATAACTTTCAGCAATGTAGCTAATTTCTCCAGCACAAATTGTTCGAACCTTGACTTCACTTTGTCAACTTCAGCAGTTAGAGGAATAAAGAGTTGCCAGCAATATGAAATTTCAACTTCCTCAACTTCTCAACGTTTAAACTTCGCAGCAACTCCACTTTCAGCTCTTTGAGAATTAAATTCTCCAGCAACTCCGGAAAATAACTTCAACCTTCAACTTCGAAGTCGCAGCAACACACTTTCAGCTTTTCGAAAGAAAGAGTCTCGGCAAATGAAATTTTCTCCAGCACTTCGTACTTTCAGCAACTCAACACTCCGAAATAAAATAAACTCTCACAGAATTTCTCTCCTCAACCACTTGGAAAATATTTCAATCTCTCCAGAACTTCTTCAGCAACTTCAACTTCGAAATAATGTGAGGAGAAATGAGAGAAGAGATTGTTTAAATAACTCTTCTCGGAGAATCCTGCTAAGTAGTGCTGGGGCTATTTTTAGCACCTTCATCAATTTCCCACTATCTTCGTTCGGAATCTTCTAATTCAAGCACAGTAGTGGGCTAGTCGTCAGCCGGTTATTATGGCAGTTGCCATTAATAATGATTCCTTCCTTGTAAAAAAAATTCGAATTTTCCTCTTAATCTGCCAGTTAACTCTTGGCGATTTAAACAACTCGCGAGAAAAACAATCACTTGACTTGATTTAAAATTCCATTTTAAAATCTCGCAGTGTTTAAATAAATTCAACTCGAAAAAATTCGTGGGAGTAGCAAATTTATTTCCAACTTTTAAAATGTCTGTCATTTAAATCCTCGATTTCATAAAATTTGCCTTAGACATTTTAAATTCTCTCATTAAAACGTTCAACTCCGGGCGATTAAAAAATTGTTTGCGTGCTCGAAATAATTCGTCCTTTGAGATTTAACTTCTGTCAGGAAAATAATCTAGGCAAAACGAATTTCCTTCTGAAAATATTAAAATTTCCCTTAGGAAATTAATTTTCAAACTCTGTTAACTCATGGGTGCATTTTAAACGGGTTCATTTGATTTTCACTTGACCCATGGAAAATATTCGTCGATATCAAATTTTCCCCTTGAAAAAAGATTCGTTAACTTTCAACTGCCTTCGGAGAATTTTAAAACTCATCAAATCATCCTTCCTTGCCAAGGGCGTATTTTTCCCTAGTGAAGTGTTATATCACTTAGAAAAATTTTCTAACACTTTCTCTACCATAGGCGTATACATTTTGATGAAATATTTATTTCAAAAAAAATTCCTTCACTTTACACCTCTGGCGCACTTTCATGTGTCTACTTTTATTTTGTTGCCTTAGGAAATTTTCTCCAGCAACCTTGGCGTATTTTACTCATGCAAGCCTTGATTTCTCACTTAGAAAATTCTCAAACAGTTAGAATATCCTTGGGCGCATATGGGGTCTTGAACTTTCATTTTCTTGACTTAGGAAATTTTCTCCAGCAACCTAGCCACTTTATCTTGCCTTGGGCGCAAATGCTAGGCCAAGCTTTCATTTCATGTCTTAGGAAAATTTCGGCCATCTCCTCTTCATCATGGGCGCAAATGCTAGGCCAAGCTTTCATTTCATGTCTTAGAGGGCGCATTTCACCCTTGACACTTTCGTTTTATGCCTTAGAAATATTTCATAGCTTCAATCCTTGAGGTGGGCGCATTTTACTAGGTGAGCTTTTGTTTTTGCCTTAGAAACTTTTCAAGGCATCTCTCCTTGAGGTGGGCGCATTTTACTAGGTGAGCTTTTGTTTTTGCCTTAGAAACTTTTCAAGGCATCTCTTCTCCCTTGGGCGCAAATGAGACCCCATGCTTTCATTTTCCTAGGTGGGCGCATTTCAACATGTGAGCTTTCATTTTTGCCTTAGGCGTTTTTCAAGCCTCTGCCTTGAGGTGGGCGCATTTTACTAGGTGAGCTTTTGTTTTTGCCTTAGGCGCATTTCCTTGGTTCCACTTTCGTTTTCATGACTTAGAAACTTTTCACCTCTCTCCTTCCTCTTTGGGCGCATTTTGAGGTATGAGCTTCTGTTTTATGCCTTAGGCGTTTTTCAAGCCTCTACCTGTTCCTGCTCTTGCATTCTATTTTTAGCAAGTTGTGCTATTTTAGCAAATCCCTTGATTTTCAACCTCTAAGGCTCCGTTTTGCCTGAAAATTTCATCAGATGATATTCTCTGCCTTGTGAACCTGTTTTGTCAGTCCTCTGCCCTGACCTGCTATTTATAGCCGCTTGCTATTTATAGTAAGTTTGACTTTCTGACTTTAGTAGCTCCGTTTTGCCTGAAAGTTGCAACGCTTGATCTTGATAGCTTGAGGGTCATTCTGATGCCAACCTCGGGTGCAGACCTGCTATTTATAGCCGTGCCCTGACTTACTAAAAATAGTAAGTTCTCCGACTTTGCTCAAATTTTGCCAGCAGGTACCTTGAAGTGTGCTGACATGGGTGGGGTACTTTGTTTCGGCTATGTTTGGATTTTACCCCATATAAAAGTTGAAATCCTAATTTGATTTGCATGTATCCCGAACGGTCTCCGTTTGACTTCGTTCCTTCTGCATGTCGTTCTGCTTGCTGGACTGGAGTGTTGGGCGGCTGCCGGAGTGTACCTGCTAAAAATAGAAACTGTCTGAAAAGTGACTCATCCACTGCCGGATGGTTTTGCATGTCATATTGCTTGCGGGATCTCAAAAAACCCAGAAAAACCCAAAAAACTGGTCTGCATGCATGTACTGGCTAAAAATAGTAAGTCCTCAAAACTCGATCTTCTCTGCTTGCAAGCCACACCGTTGCGAAGCTCTCGAAAAACCCATGAAGAAAAACCCGACATGCGTTGAAAAACACCGCATGCGAACCCTAAAAATAGCCTCCGAAGGCTGAACTCTGAAAGTGGTTGTCTCGGTTTGCATGTTACATCACTGCGAAGGTTTTGGAAAACCCAGAAGGATTCTCCAGACATGCATCTGAAAAGCCCATGTGGAAGCCCTGAAAATGGCTCTTAAAGCCCAAAATGCCAAAAATAGTAAGTCGTCTGATCTGGCTCAAAATTTACGTGTAGACAGCTTGATGTCACTCGGATGCAGTGGAACTGACAGAATTCCAAAATCTCAATAAAATAGTCCCAAGTTGAATACTTACTAAAAATAGTAAGTTGCCAGTATACAGTGAAAATTTAGGGGGACTCTGCTGGAAGTCTTCTGACTGCTGCTCTAAGCTTAGATTTCAATTTTATAACTCAGTCTGACCTTAAATAAGCCTGAAGGATGAAAACCCTAATTACACAGACTTTGACCAATATTTCAACCTGGGTCAAACGACGGGACATCCCCGGAAGGACCAGAGACCAGAGAGAGAGCGAACCAAAGCCAAAAGACCAGAATGGAGCAAAATTTAGGGGGTCCCCATCTTGATGGGGTGATGTGTGAAAAAGGTCACAACAGATCGCTGCTTGTTAAAGCACACATATTAGTTAATGAGAAATACCGAATGCTTTCGGTTTGTTAAGGGAGCCCGCGCGCCGAAGGGACACGTCCCATGAGCAGACGTGCCTCCACTTTGTGGAGACACGTCTCTCCTTGAGGCGTGTCTCCGTCATATAAATGACAATTCATTCCTTTATTTGCAAACATTGAAATATATAAATGTTTTGCAATTAGAAGATTTGAAATACAAGAATAAAATCTGACTTAGAATACTTGCACAAAATTTCAGACTTAGAATTTCGATAGGTTCTTTTAGGATACAATTTGATAAGATTTGATTAAAATTTACATTGCTTGGGAAAATAAAATAAAAGAAGTTAAAATCATAGTTTGAAGACTCTCTGAGTACTTTGCAAAACTCTCCAAACTCCCGAGTCTCTGAGCTGGCCAAGCCGAGTCGACTAGATTCCTGCGTTGAGTCTAGCCGAGTCTTGCTCCAAGACTTTGGAGTCTTAGGTTCGAAATCTCGAGTCTTGTGCTCAGACTCTTTTGATGCTTGAACATAATGGACATAATCGCTGAAATTTCAAATTTTGAGAGTTTGAGGATCATATGACATGTGTAATGTTTGAATTATGACAAATTGACAGTCAAATTAGACTTTTATGCTCTCTAAATGTATTTATTTCTTTTTTTTGTGTAATTATGAGTTATTTTTTTGCTGAGTCCTTGCCGAGTTTTTTGCAGAGTCCGTGCTAAGTCTTGAGTCCGAGTCCGAGTCCTAAAACTATGGTTAAAATATTTTTTCGCTAACATTGTTCTAGATTTTGGTTGTCATTTGGGCAAATTAATTTATTTTAGTTCCTATTAATCATTATGAATAACAAGTGTTTTGGATGATGCCATATTTATATTAACATATCATCAAACACATGCGAGTGCCCAATCTTCAACATACAATTCATGGAAAATAAAACAAGGGAGGCTTAGAGTTGATAGGAAATAAATTCTTGATTTTAAATGGCTATTCCAGAATCTAGTGATTAGATCTGAACTCTTAACTTGTAATCATTTAAACTTTCAACAAATGTTATCTAGGGCAGATTGGGGTGACCCAAAATCATTGCAAAAGTCTAAAAGATGCAAGGAACTCATATCCAGGGCATTTTAGAGCAACCACGTGACCAAAAACATGCTATGAAGATAGATTCAAGCAAGAACATAATTTGAAACTCTAGGGCAGGGCATGGAAATGATGGCAGGTGACCGTAGTTTTAAAAAATAGAAAATAAAAGAAATGGAAAAATGAGCAGGAAGGGGGTGTGGAAATTGTTTACAGGCTGCTAGTGACTGGTAAAACAAATAAAAAGAAGGAAAAACAGCAAAAAGAGGGGCATTGGACTTTGAGGAAGGCATTCAAAGCTGGTAAACTTGTGCATAGAATAAAAATAATTAGCTGAATGGTGGATATGAAGCTTGGAGTATGGTAGTCTGAAGTTGAAAAAGGCTGAATATTTAAGAAAAAAAGAAGGAAGATGGAACAATGAAGATGAAAAGGAACTTGATCCAAATTTGAAGTGCTGAACTGTTGCCATTTTGTTAGTAATTGATCTCTTCTTAGCATATTGTATGCCTATTGAAGGGAAATTTTTTTAATTAACACAAGTGATTTTTAGTGTAAAAATCTATTGGAAAATCTGTTTTGTTTGTGATTACTTTTGGCATTCCAATTTTAATGGCAAATATGATAGGTTTCTAGGCTGCCTCAATTGTTAATTCTACTCTTAAAACTAGCCTGTGTCATTTTGTATTAGAGAAAGAATTTCTTGCTAGGTTTGTCTTGAGAGGCTATTTTTGTTTTTGTGAGTGTGGAAGGCCTACAACTGCAAAGAACAATAAAGAGAAGACATGGTACATAGGGAAAGATTGAGGGCACCCAGAATTGCTGATTTAGTGCTGATTTAGTAGAGATGTGAGAGGGATCATAGCCAAATTGGATGCCATGGAAGCAACATAGAGGAGAAGAGCACATGTTGAGGATGTAAGTGATGGAGAAGATGAGGAGAACTGAGAGTTGGATGTAGAAAATATGCTAGATGAATTTGAAAGCAAATTTTAGGAGGCTATAGTGAAGATAGAAAGCAAGCCCAAGTTGGAAACACCCTATCGTGTGACGACACTTCAAAAGGAAATTCACAATCTTTGTTACTCTAGCAGTGGCATTAGAGGATTGGCGGAAACTCTTAACTCTTGCTATCCCACATTTCTCCTTATAAGGATACTCGATGATATTTAACATGTCTCAACCCATTGTGATTTGCAATTATTAATCATGCTCAATAGGCTGCGCCAGGCTTAACATATGACATTGTAACTTTTCGAATTGCGATTCCTTGACAATGAATAAAGCTTATGTGGCGAGCTTGATCTTTTAATATCAATAATGGTTAACAAATCCTCTCTGTTGATAATATTAGTATTCAACCATGAACAAAATCGATATATGCATTATTTCCAAACTTCCTATTGCACAACATCCATCTTTGATATTACTACTGGCATTTTACTTCATACATACCTCTACTAATCCTTGAAATTTGTCTTCTATGAAGACTTCACAAATTTTCACAAACAACCGAACTACTTTGAAACTCTGTGCGAATCCCAAGATGAATCTACTTGAAGAATTATTCAGAAATTTATTCTTTGAAACATAATACTGTTGGACATACCCGATTGTAGGCGCAATAGTGCTTTTATATAGGTAGTGATATAAGCTACATAAGTAGTGGCCAACATTACACGCTTCCGCTAACTTCCACATCAATCATTTCCTCGACTCCTTTTTACTTGTATTATCGTTGCCACTTATTTGATCACAACTATTGGTCGGTTCCACCTGACAAGTCAATATTCCATGCCGCTATCCCTCATACTTGCACTCTCCTTAATTAATACCACATCGGATATTTGCAACTTGGCGATAGTATTGAGGAGTCACGATTCCCTCCTTTAAAGTTTCGACAACTTCTCTAACTCCACATCATGCTTCCCATTTGCATCAACTTTTTTCTAAGTACCATTCTATTGGTTGGTGGCTATGAGGAAGTTCAGATATCAAGAGTCTTAATAACGATGCTATGTAACCCTTCTCCAATGCGACTTCCTTATGTACGTGGCGCCTTCCTTTTAAGTGGTGCAGTGCTAGGAGTAGTGTCTTCCAGCCAACCACGATACTTATACTAATTTAGATTTAGTACTCTTTGCATCTAACAACCTTTGCAACCCCAAGGCGACAACTCTAAATATAATGATTCTGCAATTTTATCCATTAAAAATACTTTCCAATGGCCTATCACTATTATCAGTGACTCAAATATAAGGAGTGGAATATATAAATATATGATTAATATCACCTTTCATCCAATCTACGAACCTTTCACCAGCCTATGAATAACCCTCAATGCCTAGGTCTCATTACCACCCAAGTGTTGTTATATTAATCTGCCTGTAGGTATATTAACAATAAACTTGTGCATTTGTAAATTACCTCTGCAAAACTCAAATAAATTCCTCAAACCTTGAATATTTTGAAAAACTTCAACTTTTGAAATAAAACTATTCTCTGAAATTGGTCTTCATTGAAGACTTCACAAATTTCCACAAATGGCCGAACTACTTTGAAACTTTGTGTGAATATTGAGATGACTCCGCCTATAGAAGGATTTGGGTTTTTATCCAATCCTTCGAACTCGAGGGTTTTCATCCTCAAGCTCCTAAAAGCCAAGCTCTCCAAATTCCCGATAATAAAATTTCCAAATAGATATCAATGAATTCCTTTTACCATCTTTTATAGTCCACCGCCTTTTTTTTAAATATTTAAATATTAAATATTTTGCCAACATAAAGTAACTTTATTTAATATTTGAGCATATTATTTAATAAAGTCACTTTATTGTTTTATTAATTAATTAAATATAAATGTCCACAAATATTAATTTAGGACAATTTAATATTTAATTAATTAACTCAGTGGTGACTATTTGGAAATCAGGGACATTACATAAATATTCAGAATAAGCTTTCCTTCCTCCCATTTATCTTTTATAAGCAGTTTTGAAACTTTCGGAAATAATAATTTTTAATTTACTTTTTAGTAAACGTTTAGCTTCAAATAAGTGACTTTATTTTATAATTTACTTTTTAAACCCTTTAAGTCACTTTATGTCCGTTATAAATAATTAAATATAAGTTGCCTTGTAATTTATATTTTTTTGACAACTTAAATATTTAACTATTTAATATTTTAATTATTTTCTGTTCATCCACCAAAGTCTATGAAAAATATTAAAATAGACCAAAAGTGATTTCTGATTATGCCAACATACTTTGAAGCTCATCGGAGATCCAATTTTATGAAAAATGATACTTTCCAAAAATAGAACATTCCTCCAAAAAGTGTGGATGCACCCGAAATGCCGAAATTGCACCTGAAAAGTACCTTTGGGTTCGTCTCGATCTCCTGAAACTCATTGCCACAATTAGAATTCCATTCCGAGAAAGATAGTGCTTGCCAATAAATTTGGAGCTTCCAAAAATGTTGGAATGACCATAAAATGGGGACATTACAACTATTGATCCAATGAAGTACAAAAAGACACATACTATTTATAGAGTATTTGCATGAAAATAAATGAAATAAATTGATTGGACTTCAATTCTAGCTATGACTGCTTGTATAAGTTGCAAGTTTTATTACTTATTATCTTGTCTGCTAATTCCATTATTACAACATGAGATTGCTAGTTGAATTGATGATTGAAATATCACCTTTATCCCTTAAAAGTTAACATCTTTTGTATGATGAGATAGATGATCTAACAATAGCTGACTCCAAGCTATAAATAAACTTCTTGCACTGATAGCTTTGAATGATGATTCAATTCTTCAATTCTTTGAATTTGCCAATTTGATATTCCTCAACTCTCCTCCTTTGATCTTGAATCTCTAGAATGCTAGGAAATTCACCATCCTTTGAATAACCTTCATCGTGACACTGTAAACACTTTGCAGATCTGCAATAAACAAAAAATGTACCCAGGTTTCTGCTATGAACATCAAGCTTTAAATGTTTGCTCCTTTTTTCTTTTACATAGGCCAACTAAACTTAGAAAAGGTACTTCCCTTTACCAAATTCTCTTTTTCTTTGAAGACCAAACATGAATGTTTGTTCTTTTTAAAAGAACAAAAAATTTAATTTATGTTTTTTTTACGGGCATTCTACAGTAGTTTGATAAGTCAAAATTTGGATTTTGACATGGCAACTTGTAACTCAATCAGAAACAACTATTTCTGACTTAACTTTGACATACAAGTGAATTTTTAACTGTGAAGGAGTATCATACAACATACTCAAGTTTCAGATTGGGTACAACAAGATACATCAAGGAACTCTTATTGAAAGGAATTGCTCATAACATATGAAGTGAAATGCAACTTAATGTAAATGGAAAAATAAGAGTAACTACAAGTATCATTTTGTTACTTTATTTGAACCCACAAGAAAGTTCCAATGACATATTTCATATATCACACTCTATTGCTTATTGAGGGTCTTTGTTTAGGGTATCTGTTGGAGAATGTACGATGTCAAAGAGTTATTTGGGAGTATTTGTTTGATGTTGATATTTTTAGGTTAATTGTGGATGCTAGCTTGTTTTCGTAAGGACATAATAGATTCACCACTCTCTAGAAATTTCAAATTATAGAAAAATGATGGAGTAAACATAAAGTCACATAAATGCTCTAGACGAATGTCATTGAAAAGAAACTACTCTGCCAAGATGCCATTACTGCAGAGAGGAGAAATTTTGAAGCACGATCAGCAGCAAGCTACTTTAAGGCCTCCTGTATAATTTAATGTTAATGTTGCCTGACTTATTAACGAAATGGCATTCACGAGGCTCCTTGAGTATTTGGCATTCTACATGGAGGATATTTTACAAAAGTATTGTTATATGATGCTTTCCATACCTCAAATCATACAAAATTAATCCTTTTGAGACTACTTGCAGTTGATTGCAAGGCTTTCATTACACACTAATGGAATAGACCTGAACATAACTTAACTTTATGCAGTGAGAATTGTTTGTTCCCTAAATGAGTTTAGCAACTGATATACAGTGTACATATAGTTTTGTATTTGGCTACTGTATCAAACACTATATTCTGCTTTTTGATGGCATTTCAGATTCTTAGCGCTGTTCAGGAATGTTTTTATCGTTGCCTTATGAAAAAAGAACTAATAGAAATAGCTAATTCCTGTTACTTGATGTATTTCCACTGCAGCTATTGAGTTGTCAAAAAACAACGTAGTGGCAATTATAGGACCACAATCCTCTGTGATTGCTCATGTTATTTCTCACATAGCAAATGGACTTAATGTACCACTTTTATCATTTGGAGCAACTGATCCGAGTCTCTCTTCGCTTCAGTACCCATATTTTCTTCGTTTGACACATAATGATTTCTCACAGATGACAGCAATTGCTGCTGTAATTGGTTTCTTTAATTGGAGAGAGGTTATTGCAGTTTATGTAGATGATGACTATGGAAGAAATGGAATAACTGCTCTGGGCGATGCACTTGGGAATAAAGCTAATATTGTTCATAAATATCGAATGTCTGCAGACATCACTAGAAATAGCCTGGGTAATAGCTTGGAAGATTTGGCTTTGATGACAACTCGAGTTTTTATTGTTCATATGAATCCAGATGTTGGTCTGAAGCTTTTCACTGAAGTACACCGCCTTCAAATGTTGAGCAATGGCTATGTATGGATTGCCACAGATTGGCTATCTTCTGCTCTTGATTCCCTTGAGCTTGATTCAGATACAATGAAGTCACTACAAGGGCTCATTACCGTGCGGCGACATATTCCCAATTCCTATCAGCAACATGATTTTTTAATAAGATGGAATAATCTGCAAAAAGTTGGAAATGTTGATTCAGGCCTCAATGTGTTTGGACTGTATGCTTATGATACAGTATGGGCAATTGCCTATGCTATTGATAATTTTTTGAAAAAAGGGGGAAATACATCCTTTACAGATTATCCTCACCAATCCACTGCAAGTGGAAGTTTATCAGAGCTAGTGGAGCTCAAGGTCTTCAGAGGAGGTCCACAGTTGCACAAAATATTATTGCAATCTAACATTACAGGCTTAACAGGTCAAGTTCAACTGGATGAAGTAGGTGACCTGATTGGTTCAACTTTTGAGATAATTAATATAGTTGGAAAAGATTTCCGCAAAGTGAGCTACTGGTCAAATATATCAGGCTTATCTGTTATTCCTCCTGAGAACAGACTTGTAAGTTCAGACAACAGTGCAGGTTTAAACAGAACAGTGTATGATATTATATGGCCTGGTGATAGAAAACAGGTTCCTCGAGGGTGGACAACCCCAGACAATGGTAGGAAGCTTAGGATTGGAGTTCCTTGGAAAGGGGGAGAATTTGAAAAGTTGGTGAAAATAGAAGGTTCCAAAGTGGGAGATTCTTACTGCACTGATGTGTTTGCTTCTGCAGTAAAGATGTTGACTTATCCTGTTCCTTATGAATTCGTAGTTTACGGAAGTAAAGAATCACCTCCCAATTATGATGATCTTGTGAAAAAGGTTGCTTTCAAGGTTTGTATCTAAACTTCTTTTAGTTTCTGAATTCATTTCTCCACCTCTAGTTTCCATATACTATAATATTTTGGGACTGCTGGATTCATTCAGAAATTCAGAGAAGCTACTTACAGATGATATCCTACAGGAATTTGATGCAGCAATTGGGGACATAACAATTCTAACAAAGAGATCAAAGCATGTGGACTTCACCCAACCTTTTGTGGCTTCTGGCCTGGTAGTGGTAGCTCCTGTCAAAAAGATAAATTCAAATCCTTGGGCTTTCTTGAAGCCATTTACACCAATGATGTGGTTTACAACTGCGGCATTCTTTCTTGTCATAGGAGCTGTTATCTGGATTTTGGAGCACAGACTAAACCCAGACTTCCGAGGAGAACCAAAAAAACAACTTGTTACCATCTTTTCGTATGTGCAGCTTCCAACTTGCCTATTATAGAATAAGCTACAAGATTCTATATATTTTTGTTCTGCTTATCATCATGTTTGAGTAATACTCAGCATTGATATTTTCTATATATTATGACAACTTACAGCCAAACAAGCACTGGTTTATATATTTATCTTTAAAAGCCTTTGTTTCTCTAAGTTTCCATCACGAGGAGACAGTTCTGGGATGGAAAAAATTATCTCAGATTTTTGCAATAGTGGTGTGTTGGGGAGGTGAGACAGTAGATGGAGAATATATAATGAAAAAATACAAATAAATTATAGCTTTTCAATTGAGTATTTAAATTTTAAACAGCATTAAAGATTCTAAAGGGATTAAATAACATCTTTGACATCGAACATTGAACATTGATATACAAAACTGAGTTTGACAAATTCTAATGCCAAACAGAAAAAATGAATATCTGATAGTACTACTTAGTGGAGATTGCAGAGGGTAGGGTTATAAACCTTGTATATAATATATGAGATAAATGGAAAAATAATTCTCTCTTAAAATGCTTTCATAGGAGTTGTCTCATATATCAAATTGGTGTGTCATTTATCAAATAAGTAAGCCAATTCGAAGAGTCTCATTTTACAAAGAAAATAAGAATATTAAAAACATATAAAAAATTGTATTTGAGTCTTGACAAAATGCTTAAACCTAACAGACATATTTCTGGCTGAATTTTAAAAGGTTTTATATTTTCCTATATGTAAAGTTGATTGATGTTGGGAAGGTCCTGACATCCTTAGCTTAGTGGCTGGGTTGTGTAATGTCCCCATCACAGGATTGAAGAATTTCAGAGATCCTTAGCCTATTTTAATTCCCGTAGGTTAATTGGGATGTTGCAAGGGAATAACTAATTAATCAACTTAAATTGTCTAGAGATGTTTATTTTCAAAAGGAAGCTTATATTTAATTAATTATGGAAGGATGGTCAGTATTATAGAGTGGAATTTAAAAAAAGACCAAAGTGACTTAATATGGGGTCCAAAAGTAATATTAATTTAAAAGATTATAAAAAAAATCACTTTTGGAGGGAAATAAATAAAGTGCATATAAAACGGAAATTTGAGGAGAGAAAAGGTCATTGTGTTCATTTTATCAAACCCAAGTCTTCTAAGATTGAAAATTGTTTATCTTTTCTGCCCTAGGACAAAACCCCTTTGGCAAAAAATAGTTTGGAGGAAAACCCTCCCAACCATTTGAGTGATTTCATGTGGGAATCACCAGTGTTGATTGTTGGAAGTTTTTCAAGATTTTTTAATTTTTGGTGTTTGCTATAGTGATTCATACCACTGCTACAATGATCTGTACAACTGCTGTAGTGATCCATACCACCACTGCAGTGATTTGTATGGCTGCTACAGTGTATATTTCATTTGTTTGTGAAATTTCCTTATTTTTGAGGGTTAAAGGCAGTTTGCAATCATATTTGTGAGCTATACGACACAAAAGGGAGGCTGTACTGGTATCTAGTGGTGTATTTATGATTTTTAATTGTAATAGATTCAACAGTATTCAAGGTTCCAACATTACTTCAGTTTGCATTCATCATTTAATAAGGATAGTAGAATATATCGAGGTTAGTACATTTGACATAGCATTGTTCAGGATATTTCAGTTAATCCATATTTCTGATGTGTTGTTATTTTCATGTTCTGATAAATAGGTAATTGGCTTATTGCATTTTAATTCTATTGTTATTTTGTCAAATATTTGCAAAATAAAAAAAAATATATTGTTTCTATTGTGGGGATATTTTAGGCTGCCCTGAAATAACAGGCGAATACTAAGATGTCCTCAAAATTCAAAACAAATGTGGACATCCTAGGGTTGCTTCCAAAGATCCCAAGGAAAACATGGAGGGTAAAAAGGAGATGCTTGACATTTCTTCCCCAAAATTAGTGGGAGGCATATCTTTTGGTATTTGCCTCTAGAGGGTAAGCGATGTGTTATCGCGGAAACTAGCAGTGCTTGTTCCACGAATAACCCCCCTACGAAACTTGTCCGTTTCTTAGGTTCGTGATGTTCAAACATGCAAAATGAGGCGATTTTCAATCTAGCTCATAATGCGTTCCAAAGCCTCAGGTAGTCAATCTGAGCATCCTCCCACGTTCACCTCGCGAAGACCTTTGAAACGAGTACCTTTGCGAGCCTTCACTATCAATACTTAGCAAAATAGTGAAAAGTGCAGTTGGCTTGAAAAATAGCGCCCTACTTCACTTTGCAAAAAAATGGCTGTTGAAAGTGCAAGGGCACACAAAATCAGCGCCCTTGCACTTAAGTGATTTTGGACTAAGTGCAAGGGCGCTGAAAAAGTGCGCCATTGCACTTAAGTTTATGACTTAGCCATTTTTCTTAGTTGGAGCGCCCTTTTTGAGCTCATTTACAATTTTACACTTTTCACTGAAAGTGCCATTTTTCATGCCTCAATTAAGGGGTCGACTTAAGTTAGCTTTAAACATTTCTAGATCACTTAAAAGTGATTTTTGTTCATTCCATTTCATTTTTAACTTGTTCTTCACCTTTCCAAATTGTTGAGCATCCTTTCTCCAAGCAAAAACTTGTTTTCACGACCTTTTAAGTTTCTCTCAAGATTTTGGTTCGATTGTTGCTTGATATATCAAGTATGTTTCTCTTTGAGCTTCGCCATTTCAGGTTTTTGATTGATTCACGTGTTTTCCTCTCAAATTATAAACACGTTTTTGTTTTTATTTGTTTTTAGTTTCAATGTGATCACTCTCCAAATTGCGTTTTTTCCTCATTCATGTTTTTTATGTCAAGCTCCAAGAATCATGCGTTGTTTGTTGTTGTCCCTCTCTCTCATGTTTTGATTAATGACCTTCATTGTTTGTTTTCCATTCTTCTTTTCTTTCCTAACCCTCATGCGTGATCATTGCTTGGAGACACACGTTTTTGGTGAAAAGGAAATCATTCATTTTTTGAAAACGAAAAACAAGAAACACCATTGGCAGAAAATCTCAATCTCCAAGTAATGGCATTAGTTTTTCTCTCCCACACTTGTCATTTTTGAAATCTCAAGTTTCAAGCCAAAGTGTTAGGGCACTGAAAAACAACGCCCTAACATCCTTTAAATTTTTTTTTCTAACATTGAGGTGCAATGGTGCACTTTTTCAGCGCCATTGCACCAAAGTCTATTTTCCCCTAAGTGCAATTTTCAGCGCCCTTGCACTTTTTCCTGCACTTAACCAAAAACACTTTGAAACTATCCAATTTTGCTTTGAACCACTTCTCGTCTATTCCTTACCTCGTTTTGCATGCTTCGTCATTTACATCATGCTTGCTCAACATCTCTCCTCGCTTCGCGCATCCCAATGTTGCTTTTAGTTGACAAGTTGTTGATCCTTATTTGCAATTTAGTGATTGATCTCGTCAAGGGATCCTTTCCTAATTGAAGTTGAAGTGATCCCAGATGACAGCTAAGAAGCCTCCCTCGTCTTCAAAAGTTGAAGGAAAGATGAAATACAATTACCAAGGTGTTTATCTGCCGATGGTAGTGATTTCAAAAGTTGATGAGATCAAGGACACCAAGGTTGGCCACCAAGACCTTGTTGATTTCGTCAAAAGGACTGAGTAAAGGCCTCTCGAAGACTCTTTGAGAGCTATCGTGCACAATAATCTACATCTTGTCTCTACATTCCCAACTGCTGCACATCACACAGAGTTTGTCCTTCAAGTTGCATCTCACTACATTCGAGAGAGCAAAAGTGTCATTGATTCTTCTGGACATGAGGTTTTGAGACTAGATCTAGACTTCTTCGATATTGTCTTCAAAGTCCTGCAAATGGAGAAGTACGTTGACATTTCAGTACAATCAGCGCAGGAGGTCTATGACTCAGATCCAAACAAGGCCAAGTACCTGATAAACAGTCAATGGTTAAAAGAACCTAGGCATACTATTTCCAGATGGCCAAAGGGACTTCCTCAAGTTGACTTCAAGGAAGATATCAAAGATATGATAAAACTTTTGAGCAGAGTGAAGGGACTGCCAAAAACATCTCATTTTCTTGATTGGATGTATGAATTCATTCGAACCATAAGAAGGCAAAAGGTTCATATTGACTGGGGTAAATAGATCACTAATGCGATATATGAGCAGTTGATTAATGTGCCAACCACCTTGAAGTTTTACATTTCATACCTGGTGTACGCTGCAGCCATGATGAGACAATTCCCAAGCTTATCTACAAAAGGGAACCGGATTTCCACACCTGTGTACGATTACTTCTACCAGCTGGAATTGAAGGAAAGTCATCATCATTTCGGGAGAGTCACTGACACTTTCTTTGCGCCTTTGCTTTTCAGTTTTGACCCAACTCTCGAGAAAAAGAGAGTATTTGATGAGGCCTACAAAGTGGTGAGTAAGGTCGGATGAATATATCTTCAATTCTCGATGTTTACTTACATAAGGGTGGGATGCTACATTGGCTGCCCTTACATGTTGCCCAGATATCCTTCGGACAAGTGGATTTTGATGGAGTTATGCAGTCAACCTGGTTCTAAGTTCCCAATGACAATCGGTAGGTATACCATCAAGAGTGTGAAAAAGGCAAAGTCAGTCTATGCCGAGATGCAAATCATGATGATCAAGACCTACAAATACAAACTTGATTTTGATTACCAAGATGTCAGGAAGAGGCTGAAAAAGGGGCACAAACATGGACACCACTTTGAGGACATCTGGGCTGATTGCAGAGATGAAGAGGCTATTCGTAAGATGGATTGGTGCAGGTTAACCGTGTAGTAGATCAAAGACCTTGATGTTGCTGACTTACCAGAGGATTTCACAGATTTTGGCGACATCCTAAATGCTGCTTATGATGAACAACTGATCTTCAAGAAACCCTTGCCTGCAATTCAATTGTCATAGAAGGAGAGCGTATCCATCAGAGAAAGGTCAGCCCCAATTTTGGCTAACATTGCTGAATGGTTACACAAGCATGGTTTTCAAATGAAGACTTTCAAAACAGAGTCTGAAGGAGAAGAGTTCGGAGCACAGGGCAATCTACAACAAGAATCCTACACCAAAGATAAATCTGCGGCTATTCCCACTTCCTCCAAAAAGGGTCCTAGGATCAAATTCACTATTGGCAAGAAGAATGCTCGAGCCATCCGTGAGGAGGAAAATACGGAATCTGAACCATCTCGGTCAAAAGGAAAGGAAGCTATTTCTGAAGAGATGGATTTTGATGAAGAGGAAAGTATAAGTGATCAATCTCTTGAAGATGAAGATTTAGAAGAAACAGACTCCGATGAGGAAGAACATTCCGAAGATGAACATGAGTCTGAAAGTGACCAAGGAGGTGAGAAAGAAAAAGAGTATCAAGAGAGTGATCAACAGGAACTCAGGCATGATGAAGAACGAGTTATGTTTCCACTTGAGCATGTAGCTGAAGATTTTCCCCAATCATCATCACCTGTAATTTCAAGCATTCCTCGTACATTCGCCATTCCAAACACTCCTTTGCCACCTCTTTCCATGTTGCCTATTCCCACATCTGCCATACCCACAGTGGACACAACACTAGTCCCTGAAGCGTCAACCGTACTAGATACTCCTTCAGTAACGAGTATTCAAACGGTTGACGTTTTATCAGTTTCTCCATCATCTATTCCTAACTTGTCTTCGCCATCATATGATCTCAATTCAGAAGCTGAGTTTAATAGATTTATGAGTGACTCTCTGTAGAATCAGGTCAATGTGCAGGTTTTTGGAACAGTGATGACAGATACTTCGGCAATTGTTTCCATACCCATCCTTCCTTCAGAAGTGGCGGTAACAAAAGAATTGGCAGTCAATCAAGAAGCTTTTACCTCCTCTCTTCCTTCGTGGTTGGTATCCCAAGTATCGAAGCGAAAGAAGCAAATGATTTCCCCAGAAGAGCTCGATCTTGAAGAGATAGCCCCTCCAAAGGCCAAGGGTAAGAAGAAGGCGAAAGTATATTCACGGCTTCAGGTTGACAAAGCAAGTCAGAAATATGTAGAGATTGGCATTCCATCTCAAGAGGAAGGAGATGTTAATATGGAGGACTATACAATAACAAGAGTCTAGCTTGGCAAGGTTACTAATGAAAGCGCCAAGGTAGATGTGTTAGTGACCCTAAATATATTGGCAGGGAGACTGGACAAATTGGAGCAAGCTCGTGACTTATACTAACAAAGGGCAAAACATTATGCCGCTATTGTTAGAAAGCTTGTAGGATCTTCCAATAATGCACAACCATTGGCAATGGTAAGCCTTGAGGACCCAACTATCAGGAAAGCTAAGAGATTTCTCTCCAAAGGTAAAGCGTTGTATGACTTCATCAACAAAGTTGTAGAAGACAGTTCTCAAATTATAATTGCCACAGATGAGAAGGCTACGTAGATAGCTCAACTCAAATTGGAGTTGGATAAAGAAGTTGTCCTTTCCCAGGAGCTCAAAGAAATGGAAAAATGGCTGTCGTTTTGGTCGCAAATGAAACAGGTAAAGCTCAGTAAACTGGTGGAAGCCGGGATTATTCCCGACAAGGAAAAATATGTTGAGGTAAGAAAATCATTGAAGTGTCGTATTCAGATGATCAAGTCTCTTACAAAAGATCTCCACCAAGTTCAGGAAGATGTAGAAGAACATCAGATTATTCTTGAAAAAAGAGTTAAGGAGTTGCTAGGCAAGCTTCTCGAAGAAAACCGTATCTTCCTTCCGGCCAAAGAACTATCATAGACCTTCACAGAAGCCATCATGAGTCAAGTAGAGAGTGCAGACTTTTCAGATGCCTCTATAAATGATCTTTGTGATATCAGGCTCACCCTTGATAACCTTAATACGCATCTTGACATGTGCAAAAAGGTTCTTTCATTTGCCGGGAGATCAATCACGAGGATTCACACCATTGGTCCGGATGACAAATTCATGCACGAGACTAGGAAGAAATATGAAGACTTCCGTGCCCAAGCAAGGAACCATGAAGACTCCTGATCTTCCGGTGTTGAATATTTTGATGCATTCCCATATGCATTTTGTAAATAGTTTTTTACATCTTAAATGTCTTTTCGTAAAGTGTAATTACACCGAAAATATGAGATGTAATTCCACGGAGAAAATTACACTTTGACTTAGAAAAAGTTAGGGTTTCCTATTTTTGCTCATCTAATTCCCTAACTTTACTCCATTAATTTCCTAGATTAGCTCATCTCTCTTTTCTATAAATAAGAGAGATTCCTATTGTAATAGGGACATTTTTATATTTTGCAACGAAGTGTTGCCCTTTTGAAACGAACATTGAAACTTTGTGAAACTGAATTTAATCAATAAAGAAGGAAGTTGCATACCAGACTTTGTGTTGGAACTTGGAATCAATTCTCTTTGGATTTGAGTAAGATTGGTGGCAATTAGTGAATGGTATTTGAAGGCCTTCAAGTAGTTTATGTAAACTTTGTGTTGCATCTATTATTTGGATTTACTTTTATGTGTGAATACTTTGGTTGAAAGATCTACAAGACTTTGTGCTTGTAATCGTTCATGTGGTTCGAGGAATTGCTGAATCTAAGAAGACTTTGTGCTTATAATGCGACAAACGATACGTCTTTTGTAGATCCAACATTGAAAAAGCTACGGAACGACTTTGTGCCTTCGTGAGGTTTCCCTTTTTCTTTACTTTGTTATTATAAATCACATCTGTTATCTCTACACTTTGCTTTGACAAGATAGAGATATTGGCATTACTGCTTTTTGTTACGTTTTAGTTATTAGATCTATAACTTTCAAATCGTGAAGCATTGTAAACATCTTCTCTGAAAAAAGAGAGAAGCATGAATGTAACACAACCCCCCCATTTCGTAAGTGTAGTGTAAATTTTGTAAATACTTTATTAGTTTTACTATAGCTTCTATTAGCAGTAAGAAGGGCGCCTCCCCTTTCTGAGAGGAGAGATTCTATCTCACATAGCTGTGGCTGAAGTCTAGGTTGTGTAATCTATTGAAAAGTTGATTACATAATTTTCACCCAACATATGGTACATAAACATAATGCATAAACAAGTATGCCCACACGTTGAAACACACAGAGATATATGAGTATGTGCCATTTGGCTGTATCCTTTAATAAGTGATAGTTGTTATCATAGTTCCAAATCAAATCTCCCTCTTGTGAGATGCTTAGGCTTCAATGTAATATCCCCATTTTTAGCCAAACGCTCTTCTGTGATTGATAGCTTGTTTCTGGAAGCTCGAAGGCTTGTTAGAGGTAAAATTAGGGTTTCCTATCTCATTGGGGTTTTGAAAGCATTTTTGAAGGTTAGCATGTTAGAGTTTCTGATGCATGTTTGGTGGAGTTCTCTGGGTTTTCAGAGAGCTTCGTAGTGGTATGACATGCAAAGGCATTGGACAACTTTTCAGAATTTACTATTTTTAGTAAATTTTATTTTTGGCAGTGCCATCTTGGGCAGTAGCATCAATAGTCAACTCAATTTCCATTTTGGGCAGTGCAATTCGGTCAGCATTTTAAGGATCATTTTGGTGAAATGATTTATTCTAAGTATTAATGTTTTATTTCCATATTGGCCCCCTTGGCCTAGTATTAATGACATGTGGTTTTTAAATTTGGTCATGAAGGGTGGACGCCACATTAAGAGGAGATTAAATATTTTAATGTTTATAATGTCTCCTCAAGATTTGGACGCTTAGAAAAGGTTAATTAAAAGATTTAAAAATTAAAATATTTCAAAAACAAAATGGGGCGTCCCTTTTGGAGGGAAAAGTTGGAAGCTGAAGAGTCATTTCAAGTTCTTTAAAAACAGGCCTTTGCTCTTTCATTTCTCATCTTTGGAAAATTATATCGAAATGCTGCTGATTTGATTTCAGTTTCCGGCTAAGGGGGAGCTTAGCTTTTCTACACCATTCTTTGGGTTTGAAACTATGGTTCCCTAGATGGTCAGTTGTGAGTGTGCTTCATTCAGAAGTGCATATTGTGCATCAACGTTGAAGATTTTGGTGATATTTTTCAGTTTTGTATTTGCTGGTTCAAGCATGGCTGAAACAAGTTTTCATTTATAGCTTTTGAAGTGATTTTAATTTGCATATGGGTAATTGCTCAATCATTTCCTATGCTATAGGCGATCATCCTTGTGCATTTGCAGATCTTATTTTGGAGTCTCTATTTCTTAGAGAGGTCACCCTCTCCTAGGGCCGTACCATCTCTTTGTGCTGGTTATGGTGTCTTGTGCCATCCAATAATCAATGTTTTTGCTTTAATGTACTCTTGGGTGAAGGGCGCCATGTCCTAGATGGTTTATTTGTGTTTTGATAATGTTTAAGTTTGCTGGTCTGCATATTGGTTGCTGGTTTTACATATATCAGACTCAACTTTTCCATGTTATGCACTATTTATCAGGTGTTTATGCTTCTAGTGCTATGTGCATTCGATTTGGAGGAGATAGGAGCTTTTTGGGTGGAGATTTGAACAAATTAGTGGAGATTACTTGCTGGTTTGAACATTTAGTTTGCTGGGTTCTGTAAATTAGACCTGGTTATTCCATTCTCTTGCTATGTTTCCTTGGAATTTCTACTCATATTTGTAATTGAGAATTTAGTATAAACATTGCAGGCATTTGGAGCAGATTTGCTATTGCAAATTCATTGTAATAAACATTTTGTACTTGCAGATACTTAGCATTGTAAGGCTGAAACAATAGTACTGTTTAGTCATTTATATTTCTGCAATTACTTTGTGATTTAATTCAAAAACTGTAACCCCTGGATGGTTTACCACCAGTGTGGAGAAAGAACAAACTAATATCTCATTTGTCACCCACTGAAAAGTGGCGAATTCCCACTATTGAGTGGATGCCTGCCGTAGCGGATGAATTAGTTTTTAATTGTAATGTTTTTCCCCCCACTAATGAAGTGGTAGCATGGAAATCTCTCATGGTTGGTTCACCGCCTCTTTGCATTCAGTTGTATTTAACTTTCATTTATAATTCAGTTTCCTTTGCCATATGTTAGCACCTCACCCCCATTGGGTCTTGTGTGCACATTCTTGGCATAGAATGCATTTCATTTGATTATTCTTTTGAAGCTAACGCTAATCAATCGACGTAGTGCTAGTTTGTGTTGTGACAATTCCAAGAAAAATTTAGGGGCACATTTCATTCAAAGTATAGACAAGAAGGATATTGAGCTCTAAAATATTCATACTCTATTCATACTCTATTATGGCACAAAGTTTCTTTAGTTGGTAGCTGATGCAGTCATGACCAAGGGGTCTTATCAAATTGCCTAGTCATGCAACTAACATAGTAAAACATATTTTCACAACACCATATTTAAATGATTCTTTATTGACATACAACCTATTCATTTCATTTGGAGTATTTCAACATACATTCATATTTTCCTTCATACATGCCCTGGCTTCCAAGCCTTACAACATTCATGAACTAAACCAAAAGGTTTTCCAAACCCTCATGTTGAAAACCCTATGCAAACTCTAACTCATGCAAAGGAACTTGTCCAAAAGATGTGTTGGCATAAGAACTAACACCTTTGGAGTGTGAGTTTGTACGGACAACTATGCACACTACGTAATGAGTGCTCTTCAAATTAGGAGGGGAAGCTCCCTCGTTGTGCTGGAATGCATGAAATAGAAAACTAAACTAATATCCTATCTTTTTGTTCTCAGTTGGTAGAGGCACAAGGTTAAGAAAACCTAGAACGTTGCAGTTAAGTATTTTTTGGTTTCGCAGATCATCTAACTACAACTAAGCCAATTTCTTTAAATCTATCCAGTTTCCTCAAGAAACAGAGCATGAGGAAATGGAGCAGGAATGTATTATACGATAAACTTCAGGTGCGGGCTCACAACATGAAGGCAAGGGAGGCACAACTATTTGCTAATCCGGGAAGAAGTTTATTAAAACAAACAAATAAATGGTAAACCTAGTACAACTTCACAGCATGAAGGCAAGGTAGGCACAACTATCTGCTTGGCTGAATGAGTCTACTATCACACACATCAAACAATAAGCTTTAAGTATAGTTTTGCAACATGAAGGCAAGGTGGGCACAACTATTTGCTCTTCTGAATAGGCTCATGATAAACAAAACACAAGGTAAGAAACTGGGATAGTATATTGTATAGACGAAACACGCATGTAATAACGATCAAACCAGCAACCCCATTTAACTAAGATTGAATGAACACCATGACAATAACATGAAGGCAAGGTAGGCGTAGCAATTTATTATAACAACAATCACTCTTTGAACAGATACAATAATAGCAATACTACAGGCAAGGTAGGCGCAACATGTATGCTATCAAGCAAAAGTTCTAATTTACAAGGGTGAACCAATCTTGAGAATAGGCATGTTGCCGACAACGCAACAATTCTCTATCACCAGGAAAAGCTAATTTCAAATGAGCTGAAAGCTCTTATTTATAGACTTCAAGGTGTAGGCAACCCTAAAATCACCTTGAGTCAACTACAGTCTTGCAAGACATGCAAGATCTTATTCCTAAACCCTAATTGAATGAAACTATACAGTTAACTGGGAAACTATCATCAGTTAATTGAAACATCTAATCTAAATGGACAAGGTGCAACATGCACGTCCTTATTGAAAGCAAGTCAACTGGAATGCTATCATCAGTCAATTAAAAAATCTAATCTATGATCCAAGTGTTTGTAGATGTTTCCAAGAAAGACATGGCATGCAATGTGTAACAACCAGTTAACTCGGAAAGAAGCCTCGAGTTTAACTCTTGTGTCTAATGTCTATCTTGAAAAAGGTGTGTTGGCGTAAGAACTAACACCTCTGGAGTGTGAGTTTGTACGTACAGCTATGCACACTACGCAATGAGTGCTCTTCAAATTAGGAGGGGAAGCTCCCTCGTTGTGCTGGAATGCATGAAATAGAAAACTAAACTAATGTCTTATTTTTTTGTTCTTAGCTGGTAGAGGCACAAGGTTAAGAAAACCTAGAACGTTGTAGCTAAGTATTTTCTGGTTTCGCAGATCATGTAACTACAACTAAGCTAACTTCTTTAAAATCTATCCAGTTTACTCACGAAAACAGAGCATGAGGAAATGGAGCGGGAATGGTTTTTATACGATAAGCTGGGTACAGTTTTGCAACATGAAGGCAAGGTGGGCACAACTATCTGCTCGGCTGAATAAGCTTATTATGACACACATCATACGATAGGCTTTAAGTATGAATTCTCAACATGAGGGCAAGGTGGGCACAACTATTTGCTTAATTTGAATAGGCCTATTGATAACAAAACACAAAAGATAGCCAACTAGGACAGCAAATTGCATAGGCGAGACACACGTACAATTTACGATTGAACTAGCCACTATATCTAACTAAGGCAAGCATTCATTATAATAATTGCATGGAACCCGAGTGGCATAACAATTCATTATCAAAACAAATACTCTAGAACAGATCCAACAAAGACAATATTACAGGCAAGGTAGGCGCAGCATATATTAATCTCCTGTAAAAGCTCGTTGAACAGATACAATAATAGCAATACTACAAGCAAGGTAGGCACAACATGTATGCTATCAAACAAAAGTTAAATTATAAATGAGCTGAATGCTCTTATTTATAGACTTCAAGGTGTAGGCAACCCTAAAATCACCTTGAGTCAACTACAGTCTTGCAATGCATGCAAGATCTTATTCCTAAACCCTAATTGAATGAAACTATACAGTTAACTGGGAAACTATCATCAGTTAACTGTAACATCTAATCTAAATGGACAAGGTGCAACATGCACGTCCTTATTGAAAGCAAGTCAACTGGAATGCTATCATCAGTCAACTGAAAAATCTAATCTAATCTCCAAGTATATGTAGATGTTTCCAAGAAAGACATGCATGCAATGTATAACAGCAAGTTAACTCGGAAAGAAGCCTCGAGTTAACTACTTCTGATGACTCATTATTGTAAGCAACTGCATGGTCTAATTGAAAGTCTACTCCAAGTTTATCATCTCCTCCAAGAATTTATCAATAGTATCATCATCTGGCACTCTGACGTTGTCCACGATGATTAACTGCTTGTCTAACTCTTTGTCTCCATCTCGGATCTCCCTCTGACTATCTCTAACCTCTGTGGTCACCTTTTTGAAACTGATAGTCAGCATTGTAAACTCCTCCATCTTGGACGCCTCTGGCTCTCCACATAGGTTATTACGAACTAATTCTTCGAACTCAGCTTGAATTGCCTCTAACTCGGCGTAGGTACCATCCTCATGCCGATAATGACATGGGATCTGAGTGATGTACTCGCTGATGAAACGAAGAGCTGCAACAACCTTTTCCTGAATCATGCTCATGTTAGTAGAAATCCTGTCATATGTCTCCAACCTGCACAGATACAATTCCCTCCAAGTGAAGACCTTCTTCTGATCTCCATCTGCTTCAATGGCGTCATAGATTCCTGCAAACTGTGATATCAAAATCAGGTCCTTCGGCTTACACTTGGCTATGACAATCTCGAGCTCCTGAATTCTCTGGCGAAGACTATGTGCGTCAACCCTCAACTGATATAGCTCTGTGAGGAGGTGTCAACCAGCAACAATAAAGTCGTCAATCTAGGTATCCAGTAGCTTTCCTCGATTAACCAAGTGTTGAATCCTCTGCTGTTCTGTGGTGGTCTCTCGAAGTTGTGGAAGTAAAGGTGCTTGCCTCTCGCTGCCATGAAGTAAACTCGAGATATACATGCGGAGTTGCCTGATTTCAGCCTTGAGAGCTGCTTTATCCTCACCATGCTTCATGACGCGTTCCTCTAGATTACTCGCGACGACTTTGAATAGATTCACGTCGGTGTGTCGAGTATTCTTATCCAGATTAGTTTTGACGAAGGTAAAATCACCAACATCAACTTCATCCAAGTATTTGCCTTCTGGAGGAGTAGCAAACTTTATGACGATCTCTGCCTCAAGATTCTTCTCAATATTTATCTGCTTTCTGGCCCTCTTATTCAACCTGTTCTGATAGGGCTCACCAAATTCAGATAAATCAAGATTATATGAAGGCATATGCCTCTCCCTCTCCAATGACTTCTCGAGCCAAGATGAATAAGGAATACTGTCCTCTCGAGGTGGAGCTGTTTCTACTGTATCAGCCGCTGGCGGATCCACTGGTATGAAGGTCTCATGTATCGGAGTCTCAGGCTCCGAATCAATATCTATGGGAGACGAGTGTGGTGAAAAAGGTGAACTTGGAGATGACAAACCGGCCTCAGCCTGAATTACTGGCTCTGATGAAATAACTGGCTCTGAAAGTACTGTCTCTATAACTGGAAGTGCTTGCTCTTGAGGTACTGTCTCTACAACTGGAAGTGTTGGCTCTTTCTCGACCTGTTTCCTTTTGGTGATGCTTTTTCCTTTTGAATTAATTCCCATCTTAACCCGTTCGGGCGGCCTCATGGAAACCTTGACTCGAGGTTTAGCCCTAGAAGTAGAAGGTAAAGAAGAAACTACCACTGCTGGCGGCTCTGTAACTGGGATCACCCTTCGCTTCCGCTTGCTCTCAAAGAAGTACATGGTGGTTTTGATAACAAACCTGGATAAGTCTTTCACTGAAGTGTTCAATGGGACATACCAATCAGGTTGGCGAAGTGGCTGGCGAGCAACTTGGTCTCTAATGAATGAATGAAGAAGTATCTCACCATCATCATCAGACAAACCTTCCACATCCTCTGACAAGAAATCAGCAATCTGTGGAATAGTAAGCCTTCAATAAGGACGACGGCGCACCTCAAATTCATCCTCACAATTGACCCAAAAGTCCTCAAGCGCTGCTGAATGTGAAACATTTCGCTCCAACCTTGCTGAATAATGACCCAACGGATCATAGGCACGCTTCTGAGGAAAACACCCAAGCTGAAGTTTCTCTAACTCGTGTGCCATTAACTTGCAATCAGCAGCTGTTTTGCATTTGTAAATACCTAACTCAAACGGAAAGGTGAAAGCTGGCTTATGTCGATTGCGAAGAAAAGTGTGAATCTCATGTGCTTGTCTCATTAACTCCATGAAAAGAACCTTATCCGATGGGTACCTCGGTAGCATCAGAGGCTCTCTTGTATATCCATATACATGAATATATGTGAAAGTAGGAAATTGGATAAACCAATCTGCCCAACTCTCCATTGCTGATTGTGCCTCTGTAGAAATCCTCACATGCATCTTGTTATCCAAATTTCTGACTGTCCTCATAAGAAAGTGATCATTCATTGCTGTAAAGTCTTGTTTAGCTTTCGAAAATTCCAACTGAGGGTAGTATTCGTGCACTCGCTGAACACCCAGAACTCCATCGGTCTTTAATAATTTAAAGCTGCCTTGGAATGCAACTAAGTAATATAGAAAAGTTACCATATGGAATTCGTGAATCTTTAGGAACTCTGTAATCTGCTGGTGAAGACATTCGCTGATAAACATGGCCCAGCCAAATGTTTCTTTTTTATCAATAACTCGTGAGATGAGGTAGAACATCCATGTTCGGAAAATGCTTGCGTCTTCAGAACCCGCTAATCGGTGAAGGAAAGTTATCAAAATAGCAATCTCGTCCTTGAAATCCCCACGTGTAATCTTCCTTGGCATGTTGGTTTTCTGAACCTTCAACCATCGTTGAGCTACTTTCTTCTGTGATCTATCCTTGTTCTGTTCCCATATTCTGTCACAATCTGAAATGGATACAGCAAAATGATCTGAACGTGGAGGAATAGAAAAGCATTTTTCTACATCCCTCGGCTTAAGGCTACAAATAATCCTTCCATCTGTCGATCTGATTTGTTTGGTAGACGAGTCATAATGCTTAACACAAGCAAGTACGAACTCAAGATCAAAGACTGAGATAGGAATGGATGCCGCTGCAAGTATCCCTGAACATTCAAGATTTTTGGTTGTAGTACTGCTGATACCCTCCAATGAATTCAGATTGACGATGGGAAAAACATGACTTAAGTCGGTATCAGTAGTTTTCAGAAAGTTATGAAGAAAGACCTGTTTGGCCTTATAGTCTATTGGATTATACTGCATTCTGAAAAACTAGACTTTTGACTGTAAAGTCGGGTATGTTTGGACAACTTTGGAAAAACTGGAAAAGCTTGGGGATAGGCTAAAAATAGCAAGGGGAAGTAAATTTTTTCGGACAAATTCTAAGATATGGATTTTGTGTAGAATCAAACTCTAATACAACCCCAGAATGTCAGAATTGCGAAAAAATGGGATTTAGGCTTGCATGCAAAAGGTTTTCGGTTGAGATTTGAATTGACAGTTAGGGGCACTGTGGGCAAATTTTTCCCGCGAAAATTTGGAACATGGGTTTTGTGTAGGAATGAATCCAAAAACCACCCAGATCAACATATTTGCGAAAAAACGTGATTTAGGCCCACATGCAAAGAGAATTCTGGAAAAAAGCACAGTGCTTCTAGAAAAGAGGCAACGGGGCAATTTTCGCAAAATAATCTAAGACATGGGTATTGTTGTTGATACTGAAATACTCGAACCCAGATGATGCTTTTCTGAAAAATCTGCCGTTTTCTTTGACATGCGAAGACAATCTAAGACGAGAACATAAGAAAATAAGACAACAGAATAGAAGTTTTATTTTGTTTTCTCTCTTCTTCTGTAAAAATTCGCCTATGCTTGAAGTAGAACTGATAAAACCTGCATTCAAATGGAAAACGAAGTCTGAAATAATCTTCCCTTGAACAATCTGAATCTGTAGCTACGAAGAACACTGAAATCTGACACCTGTAGCACTTGCAGATCAATTCTATGCTCAAGAAAAGATGTTTCTTGTGAACTCTGATGAAGAATAATGGATGCCATTAGCAAAATATATAGAAAAATATCTTCTAAGGCGTGTGGAATGCATGCTAAGCTTTGGAAATGGCGCTTGAAGTACAACTGGTGCTTCAAAACTCACGCATGGCCTATATTTGGCTTCAAACTCAGTTAACTGGATGTAGAACCAACCCAAGTTAGGGCGCCACCTTGAAGATTCAGTTAACTAGTGCATGCAAACTAAGTTTAGCCAGTTATGACTAAAAATAGGTTCAATAGAAGTCGACCTGAAAAAGAGTTTAACTGAAGATCCAAATTTAGTAAATTGAAAACTCCTCCCATGCACACTTCTATTTTTGAATTTTGAAAAGTCAACCTTTGACTTTAGGCGTCCTTCCATACTTAGACATTTTCTGAAAATTTGAATCTAGAAACCTCAAATGAAGCTTACGTTCGATCACTGATTCTAATTGACTGCCGCGTCAGATCAACTGGCTGACAGTTCCATCAAAGAGTAGGACCAAATCTGACAAGAAGATCCCTTGAGGTGATAATCCAAAATTCACAAATCTGAGGCTTCAAAAAGATAGGCCAAGGGCACTTTTGACGTCAGTGTTAGAATATTTTCAGGCATTTTTCATCATTTTCATTGATAACTTGACCATATTTCACTTGACATTTCCCGGCATTTGAGAAAACTTCAGAACAAGCCGACTGGCTCACTGCGAAGCAGACTGAATTCTGAGTAAAGGCTCCTGATGAGCACTTTGTATAAAAACATCTTTTAACCTTCCTAAATCATGGGCGCCCCTGGCCTCCAGGGGCGCTTTTCCCAACCAATGTCATCCATTACTGTAACTGGCAAAAATTACTCAACTTCCGGCTGCGGATTGCCAAGACATCTTCTGACCCGGCTGAGACAAGGAATGGAAAGCTGGAGCTGACACGAACGAAACGAACATCTGAAATCATCAAACAGATTTCATTAAAGGTCTTAAAACCTTGGGTGCCCCTGGCCTCCAGGGGCGCTTTTGTCCTTTTTGAACAATCTGTGATCAAGTCTGAAACCTCAAATTCGACCACTGATGGCGGCAACACAGCAACTTAGATTCACCTGCTGACAGATGCGTCGTGGAGCTGGACCAAAAATAGAAACAAACTTCCTGGGTGTCACTTGATCAAAAGACTTCATCTGAATCTTCAAAAAGATGGGCGCCCCTGGCCTCTAGGGGCGCTTTTTCTCTTCAAATTTACCTACTTTGCATCTCCCTCGTTCTGTGTTGAATTTTCGTTTTCAGGCGTTTTACTCCTCCGTTGGACTGGTTGGTGGGCTCATTGTGAAGCTATCAGGAAACTGGAGAAGTCATCTTGGTAGAAAATCTCACAAAAAGTTGAATACAGCTTCCATAATGATGGGCGCCCCTAGCTAAGAGTGGCGCTTTTTCAATCCAGACTTAGCCAATTTTACCAGGGAAACCCAGGGACGCGTCCCCCCCCCCCAAAATGCCTCGTACCCGTTTCCGGGACGTACCGGGTACTGGGGGATGGCAGGGGGACGGTAGGGGACCGTCCCTCTTTTTTCAAAAAACTCAAGAAACGTGCCGGGGATGGGGGGACGGCGTTGACTAGAAGAGGGACGGCTGACTGTCCCCGGGGACAGCCGTCCCTCGACCGCCCAGGGGACGGCCGGCCGTCCCCCGTGCTTTAGACACTTATAACTTAAAAAAAAAATCACAATTTTAAAAAATTTCGGCCAAGCATACGTGGCATGTGTGGGCCCCATTTATTTTGACTCTCTTATGAAAGGAAAAGGGCCTCTCTAACCTCATTATGTGCATTTTGTTTGTTTGAGCAGCCAAGGGTTTGAGAGCAAAAGAAGTTGCAGCCATTGAAGGAGAAGGAGCAGCAGCTTGAAGGAGAAGGAGCAGCAGCTTGAAGGAGAAGAGGAGGTTGAAATAGTGTTGAAGGGAGTGCAAATCCACTAAAGAGGTATGCATTTTCTTTCCCTATTTTTTTTTTTTCATTTTTTTGCAAAATATGAAGCATACATTGTCTGATTTTTTTTATTTTTTTGCATTTTCAGTTTAAACTTGCATTCTAAAAACAAAAAACATGAGCAGCAGTGAGAATGCAAGTGATAGTGAAGTTGAAATGCAAATTAGAAGGCAAAGTGGTGGGGGTGGTAGTAGAACTAGAGAGCAAAGAAGTGAAAGAACCCCAATCCAATGCCATCCTTCATCAACCAATACCAAAACTATGGAAGACTATGCAAGACACCCATTAAACCCAAAAAAACCATTCCTTCGATATGTTACACCCGTGGGTGAAAGACAAAAAAATTCAGGGGGGAGTAGGGTTTGGTTTTGCCATATTTGTGAAAAAGACTTTAGGGGCAGCTACACAAGAATTAGGTCTCATTTTTTGGGTGAGGTGGGCCATGGAGTTAGAATGTGTCCTTCATTGACAGATGCCCTATTTTTAGAATGCCAACAAATTCAAATAGAGTGTGATGGTGGGGTTCAAGGTGGGTCTCCTTCTTTCCCAAGTGCACAATCATCCATGCCTACTCCCAGTCCTTCCACGGTTGGTAGTAGTGGAGTTCTCTTAAGAGCAAAGAGGAAGGTGAGTGGTAGTGGTAGTGAAAAGGCAACCTCAGTTGAGTCCCTGTTTAATAACCAAGCACGAGAGAGTACTGAATCCGCCATTGCCAAATTCTTTTTTGCACATGCCATTCCATTTCATGTGGCCCGTTCCTCTTATTTTAAACAAATGGTGAGAGAAATAACCACAGTTGGTCCTTCATTCATACCCCCTGGAGATCATAAGCTACGCACCACCCTCCTAGACAAAGAGTACTCCAAAGTTAATGTGTTAATGGAGGACATGAGGCAAACGTGGATGAGGACGGGGTGCTCTATAGTGATGGATGGGTGGACTAATTGTAGACGTCGGCCGCTCATCAATGTCATAGTCACATGCCCTGCTGGTTCTTATTTTCTTAGAGCCATAGATCGTTCGGGGAAACGTAAGGATGTAGAATTTCAGTTTTCCATTTTGAGATATGCTATAGAGGAGGTTGGGGCTGCAAATGTGGTGCAAGTGATCACCGATTCTGCATGTGTGTGCAAATCGGCTGGGTTGATGGTGGAGGGTCAGTACAGGCACATATTTTGGACCCCATGTTGTGTTCATGCATTGAACAATGCATTGAAAGACATAGGGAAGTTGGATTGGGTGAATAAAATAGTGGCAGAAGCTAGAGATATTCAAATGTTTATTTGCAATCACCACACCTCACTTGCTCTCTTCAGAACATTTTCAAAGAAGGAATTTCTCAAACCTATTGAGACAAGGTATGCCACTCACTTCATTTTGTTTCACTTTCAATTTGTATTCATAATTTGATTTTGTTTTAAATTTTAAATTTTTAATGAATCAATGAATGAACATTGAATGTAGATATGCCACATACTTCATCTTGTTAGAGAGGATGGTAGAGGTGTATGAGCCTCTACAAGCAATGATGGTCAATGCAGAGTGGGCTAGATGGCCTAATGCAAGTTCACGGACGGAAAGAATGTCAAACAAAAGATCCTCGATGACGATTGGTGGGCCAATGTGAGGTAAGACATTAGATGGCTGATTTTCATATTAAATTTCTGATTTTAATATTTTAATTTTATTGTCCAATGTTCCAATTTTTGAAGTTTCTAACATGTCAATTAACTTGTCAACTAATTATTTTGAACTTTTTGTTTGCATTTTGCAGATATATTTGCTCCTTCATCTCCCCTATTGTAGATGTCATCAGATATGCTGATACAGACTCTCCTAGTCTTGGAGAGATTTATGAGACATTTGACAGTATGCTTGGGAAGATCAAGCAAGTTATTTCGGCAAAGGACCCCACTTTGGATTTATATGAGCAACACATTGGGCCCATTGTGACTCGAAGGTGGAATATAATGAACACCCCGCTTCACATGGCTGCCTTTGCTCTAAATCCAAAATGGTATGCACCAAGGCCTGGTAGGGTGCCTCCATGTGATGATAGTGAGGTTTTAGATGGGTTCACACGGGCCATTGAAAAGATTTATCCAGCAGAGCAGGCTTTGCAAATCTTTCGGGCCCAAACTTGAGTAAACCACAAGCGAGGTTGGATAGAGCTATATTAGCTCAATCAAACCCTATTGGATGGTGGACCTATCATGGGAGGGATACACCGCAGTTGAAGACACTTGCTACTCGCCTTCTTGCACAGGTTGCTAGTTCCTCTGCTGCAGAGAGGAATTGGTCCATGTATAGCTTTATCCACTCCCTCAAGAGGAATAGACTTACCTCTAGACGAGCGGAGAAGCTAGTGGCCGTTCATAGTGCTCTTCGGCTTCAGGATCGGCAGACTCCAGAGTATCGACAGACTCCAGCTCTACGGTGGGATATTGATCCCGAGGATGTAGCCCAGGTAGATGAGGAGGAGACAGTTGAGGGTTTGGTTGGGGTTCCGTTGGTTGAAGAGGAGCATCACAATGGCAGTGACTCAGAGGATGACTTTGATTTTGATGCGGTTATGAGGGATGATTAGGGGCAGCAGTGCTCTTTGACTTTGTTTATTCAGTATTCTGTATTCATTACTGACATTGTATTTTGATTTTCATAGCAAACTTGAAAACTATATGGCAGCAATGTAGCCTTTGGGCATTTTGATATAAGTTTATAAATTATAACTTGGAGGTTGTTTCATGATTCGTGTATGTTAATTTTGAATGCGTATTGAGGATTGGCATAATGTTGGACACAAATGTTATATGTTAGTGTTCTATAATGTGTATTATGCATGCCTTATCCATGTTATCATATGAATATTTAAAATTTCCCTATATTTTTAAAATTTTCCTTATATTTTTATATAGCCGTCCTCTGCCGTCCCTAATTTTGGCCTCAAAAATCGGAAACTTGGGGACTCGTCCCGCCGTCCCCTGCCGTCCCCATCCCGGAAACTTGGGGTAACCTTGAATTGTACAGTATTTTTACCTCGTTGAAAATCTCCTCCGTCAAAAAGCATAATTTTCAACATCTTTCATCGTAGAGCGTTCTTCTTTTAATTTCAGGCTTAGATATTAACCCCTGGTACTGGCCAACTGCCATTAATGACTTCAGAGGTCCTAACTTTTCTCCTGAAAAAGTTATAACTACCCACCAGCCTTAAACTGACTTCACCACTGTGATCGTGATGTGAAATAAGCCGATCAAAATTAATTTCAGCCAATTCTGACAAGTTCCTATTTTTTAGGGTTTCGAGCTAAAAATAGATTTCAGAAACCCTAATTTTCAAAATTTTCAAATTTTGCCAGTATCTTACTAGCATCACACTGACTAAAAGCCCATACTTTATTTGCCCAAAAATTGAGTTTTGACCCCACTTTTACAAGGTTTAGACCATTTTAAGCAAAATGCCTTAATGAAGCAAAAAATTTGGTTTGGGTACAACAAGGTGGGATGCCTGGAACTGAAGTTTATAGGTCCTGATCTCTGGCAATTAACCCATCCACGAAGTTGCCGACTGCATCACCCTTTGGGGAACTGAAGCTCTGGTGGAGAAACTCATGTCTATGCAGCATGTCTTCTTCGCTAGTTATCTGACACTGGAACTCACCCTTACTCCTGGTTGCCTCATCAAACAATGTTGACATGACTGTAAGCTGATTCAACTTGCAGCCAATGGTCTCACCACTGAAAATATTGTGAATAAGTGCTTGGAGCTCTAATTGAACATTAGTAAGCTCAACATAGTCAGCACCCACATGTTGATACAAACATGGTAATTGAGACACAAAGTTTCTCACATAGTGGAGTGCATTAGTAACATGCACTCTACTCTCAGCCACCTCAGATGCTATCTTTCCTTCCATCTCCGCCTTGAAGATCAATTGTGTTCTCCAAACATAGACATCTTCTTTATCTTCTACATCTGTGACTGCATCAAATGACATTCCTAGGTTAGCAATCAAAATCTCATCCTTGGGTCTAGTGATGGCCAAATCACGCTCCTCCTCCTGAAGTCGTAGATGAAGCTTGCGTGCATTATACCGCAATTGGTACAAGTCTGAAAGTACAAGGCGACCTCTAGCAATGAATTCCTCCTCCCACTCATCCAACCACTTGCCATATGCAACCAAGTGATCAATCTGACCCTGTTCTACTGGTGGCTCTAACATATGTGGAAGCGGGATGATAGCATCCCCTGTCCTATGTACAAGGCTGGAAATGTATTGGTGAAGCTGTTGTATTTAAGCCTTGAGAGCTGATTTATCTTCACCATCCTTCACCATCCTATCCCTGGCACTATCTATAGCAACCTGTAGGAGGTCAATATCTGTCTGCCGAGTACTTCTACCGAAGTTGACTGTGATAACTTTGAAGTCTTGTGCTTCCATCTCATCCAGACTCTTATCTTCAGGAGGTGCAGCAGTCTCAACAATAATCTCCTTCCCTGCATTCCTTTCAACGTGAACCTATTTCTTGATCCTCTTTTCAGGTACATCTTGATGGTCATGATTGAAATCGGAATGATCAAGTACATAAGATGGCTGTCTCCTTTTTCTTCCCAGTTGATTCTCAAGCCAAGACGAATCCCGACTAATCCCACTGGAATGATCTGTACTGTTCATAGGATCTGATGAAAGTGAATGTGTAGAAGGGGCACTGTGAGGAGGTGAATCCACGTCCAAATCAATGTGAATTGGAACTGGAGGCTGCTCTGGTGTTGGCGACGGTAAATGCGCTTGAACCTCTGGCTGTGGTGAACTCTGCACAACTTCTACAATAGGCTCTACATGTGGAATCGCAACAGGTGCTTTTCCCTTTGAATTACTAGGCATTGGATTCTTCCTAGGCAGGTTACTCCTCTTCTTCTGCTTTGGCTTTGATGAGGAGGGTGGTATATCTCCTTCTAGTGGCGGCTCTGCTCTAGGCATGGATGTCTTTCTCAACCTTCTGCTTTCTAAGTAAAGCTTTCTATTCTGGATGACCCTGCTCGATCTCTCCTTCACTGATGTGAACTCCTTGGCATACCAGTTCACTAACGGCAGTGGTTGGTTGTCCATCAACCTGCTCTCTGTAAAATTGAGGAAGTGTATCTCCCTCATCTTCTGACAATCCTTCCACATCTTTTGCCAAGAAGACAGAAATCTGCGAAAGCGAGAACCTACTATAGCTACGTCTGCGAACCTTGAAATCATCCTCGCAATTCACCCAGTAATCTTCCATCGTAGGTTTGTGATAAGAGAGATTACCAAGGCGAGTTGCGTAATGACCCCAAGGATCATATGTGCGTGTATCACTCAAGTACTTGAGTTTGAGATTTTCTAACTTTTGACCTACAACCTTAGCATCAACTGCCATCTTACACCAATACATCCTGAACTGTAAAGGAAACTCAATAGCTGGTTTATGCTTGTTACGCAAACGTTTGTGAACTTCATACAACTACCTCAGGAACTCCATGAATATAGTTTTACCCGAAGGATAACGTGGTAACATGGCTGCTTTTCCTGTGTATCCATAAACACGGATATAGGTGTAAGTAGGAAACTGAATGTACCAGTTTGCCCAATTCTTCATCACTGCTCTGGCAACTGTTGAGATGCGAATGTGCAACTCTCGGTCCAAATTTCTCACTGTATATGTTAAGAAAGCCTCCTGTACACGTTTAAAATGACTTTCAGCCTTTGTGAACTCAAGCTGGTCATAATAACGATAGACTTTCTGTACACTGAGTATGCCCATCGTGTTCAACCCGTTAAACTGATTTTGATAAGCGATCAAGTACACCAGGTAAGAACACATGAAATTGATGTGCAGCTAGGAAACCGGTGATTTGCTCGTGAATAGCATCGTTGATGAAGGATGCCTAGTCATAATGCTCTTGCCCCGAGATGATTCTACCAGTGATATAATACATCCACGGGTGAAATTTGTTTGCATCCGCATGACCTGAGACACGATTAAGCAGTGTAATCAAAATACCATTTTCATCCTTGCACTCGCCACGACCCAAGTTGTTTGGCAACTTGTTCTTCTTTTGTTTTAGCCACCTCTCCGTCATCTTATTCTGACATTTATCCAATTTAGCATTGAATGCCTGTTCGCTCTGACTCATGGAAATAACCAACCCATCTGGATGTTGAGGAATATCCAAACTTCGCTCGATATCAAGGGGTTTGAGACTGCATATGACATGTCCATCTATTGACCGTATCTCTCGTGTAGCGGAATTGTAATGCTTGATGCAAGATATTACAAACTCTACACAATGCACTGAAATAGGTATGGAAGCAGCCTCAAGTAAACCGGATTGCTGAATGTTCTTGATAACCGAATCCCTGATCTTAAGTGGATCCAAAACTACTTCCGGCAATACCTTATGTAGATTTGTATCAACTGTCCCGATGAAGTTATGAGCTATGACTGACTTGGTCTTGAATTCGAGCTGAGTGAACTGCATTCTGAAAAACTTGCCTGTTGACTGTGAACACGACTGTATTCTGACAACTTTTTTGGAAAGCCAAAAATAGCCTGTTGAGGCTAAAAATAGCTTGTCGGATGAGAATTTTTACGGAAAAATCTGAGATGTGGGTTTTGTCCAGAAAATGATTCCAAGATAACCTAGAGCGCCATAAATGTAAAAATCTGCCCTTTACTCAGCCATGCAAAAGAATTTCGGTTGAGAAAATTAAAGCTTCAAGAACAGATGTTCTGGAACAAATTTTCCTGAAAAATTCTGGCACATGGGTTTTGTTGAGAAAGCTCTTTTGAATCAACCCAGATACTTTGTTTTGCCAAAATCTGCCAACACTTCGAACATGCGAGAGAATTTAAGATGAGAAGATGGAAGAAATCTAGAAGAGAAAAGACGTTTTTTATTATTTTAATTGTTTTTGTGGCTTCTTCCTTCAAAATCGCCACTCTGTCTTTGAATTTGATGTTGAATCTGGACTTGAACCTGCAAAAGAATTTACTTATCGCCTTCGAGCTTGATTCTCTGATGAAAATTCACTAATCTCTTTGAGGAAATTCGAACTTTCAAAGCTGTGTGAATGAGAAAAGAGGCCATGCTTGGTTAAATAGATGAAATCGTACCCTCATGCATGCATGCTGAAACCCTAATTATGAAGAAGGAATTCAATTGGTCCTTTATCAGTTGAACTGCCACTGTCTCTGAGTCTTTAGACTAAAAATAATATTTTAATTTTAAAACATGTGAGGAGCTAAAAGTGGCGCCAATATTTATCTTTGAAGAAATTCGTCACTTTGAATGCTTTGCATGCAAAAAATATTTTTTAATCATTTTGCCAAAAATAGCATCTTGCTGTGCTCAACACACTTCACTGATTCTAAAAAGTCAAATTTTGATTTTTTAGGCGTCCATTTGCAAGAGTTATGAGATTTTTGAGAATCTCCTATTTTATAGTTGACTGCGAAATTACATCTGTCCATGTTCAACTCTGATTTCCGGATGATTGAATGATCTTGCGACCGTGTTGAGATATCCATTGTGAAGCCTGCATGACAAGGATGAAATGTCTGCTGGGAGCAACAACTGCTAAAATCATCATCTGACACCTTAGAAAATTAGGCGCCTCTGATTAAATTGATGCATTGATTCCAGACTTAGCCATTCCTTTGTATTGCCTTCTGATGCTTCAAACTGCTATTGACGGTGAATGATGAACCCTATTGACTGAATAGTGGATTCACTGCATGACTGGAAGTATTCTGCATCCGATGACTGTATGTGAAATATTTGCAAATTGAATCAGGAACCTCAAAAAGATGGGCGCCCCTATTCTGTGAAGATGTAAACACCATTTTGTCAAAAGTGTTACTTTCATCCAAGCACCATACTTTGACCCTTGATACCGGGAGTTGGAATGCTCCGATTCGCGTGCTACTTGTCTTTCTATATAATCTGGTCAACTTGCAAGAGATGTTCTTGGAAAAGACGAAGCCAAAAAACTGCTTCTAAGGCCCTCAAAAGAGAATCACCTTTTTCAAAGAAAATTCTAGCCTTATACTTAGTCATTTTTTGAACTGTCTTCAACCACTTCCACTTTACAGCATTGTCACCTTGACCTCGCACGTACGAGCACTCGCCAAATCCCGGAGGTTGTCGGCTGGACTCGTTGAATGGCTAGAGTAATTGCACACAAGTCTTGTGAAGACTGCAATTGCAAATAACCCCATCTGGCAGGCCTAAAGGCTGGGCGCCCCTAGCCTATAGATGTGTAGCTTTGTGTAGCTATGCTTCACCATCCTCTGTTTTACGTGCTCGGTAGAACCTTTGTCATGATCACTCAGAATACCGGATTGTCTTGTAAACTGTTGCGTTGCAAAGCTGGGTTGAGTTGGTAAAGATCTTAGGAAGACCGTATCAACAAACTCATCCATCTGACAAGTCATATTTAGGGGCGCCCTTGGGCTACAGGGGCACTCAAACCATGCTTTGGCAACCTTTGTTGACATGTATTTCGCCTGCAGTTTCCACTTCTGACGTTCATAACCGAAGTTCTACACTGGATATGCTTCTGCTTGATAGCTCGTTGAAAAGCTAGACTGATTCTGTAAAGACTGAATCCAGTAATACACACATGCATCCAGATCTGGGCCTTCAAAAAGAAGGGCGCCCTTGGGCTACAGGGGAGTGGATCCGTATTTCTAGACTACCTCCTTGTGAGAAAACACTCCTCGTAACCTCTGCTTTTGTCTTCGTTTGCCGGAGTTCTGTAACTTGGATGGTCTTGCTCCATGGCTAGTCGGAAAGCTGACTGAAAACATAAAACAATGAATGTGTTCTTGATCCAAAACAATCAAATCTTGACCTTCAAATGGAAGGGTGCCCCGATCCAAAACAATCAAATCTTGACCTTCAAATGGAAGGGTGCCCCTAGGCTACAGGGAGCGGATTTGCTCTGAATTCATTGATTTTCACCATTTTATACTTTGCAAATGCTGTATCCACTATTGAGTTTGACCATGTCGACGTGCTGTGACTGCCGAGGTGTGTGTATGACTATACTTCATCATTTTCACATGTACAAACACTGTAAAGTTGATTTGCATGTTGATTGTGCAAGTGTCTACTACGTTGCATAGTGAAAAAGTTCCCAGACTTAGAATATTTTAGCACTTTTTGCCAATCTGAAAATCCCCTCCATCAAAAAGCATTATTTTCAACATCTTTCATCGTAGAGCATTCCTCTTTGAGTTTCAGGCTTAGCTATTGACACCTGGTACTGGCCAACTGCCATTGATGACCTCGGAGGTCCTAACTTTTCTCCTGAAAAAGTTATAACTACCCACCAGCCTTAAACTGACTTTTAACTGAAACTGACTTCACCACTGTGATAGTGATGTGAAATAAGCCAATCAAAATTAATTTCAGCCAATTCTGACAAGTTCCTATTTTTTAGGGTTTCGAGCTAAAAATAGATTTCAGAAACCCTAATTTTCAAAATTTTCAAATTTTGCCAGTATCTTCCTGGCACCACACTGACTAAAAGCCCATACTTTATTTGCCCAAAAACTGAGTTTTGACCTCATTTTTACAAGGTTTAGACCATTTTAAGCAAAATGCCTTAATGAAGCAAAAAATTTGGTTTGGGTACAACAAGATGTCCCTCCAAAAGAACTCAAATCCCAAATTTATAGAGAACTTGCAAAAGGTGACGACCACACCATGACTTGACATGATGAGACAAATGGCAATCCTTCATTAGCTCGAAAGATACGCATGCAAGGCCATTATAACCGTCATTTTGTCGTTTTCTGGTAGTTTTGGAAAGCTAGTGGAGAAAACAAGGGTAACTAGATGTTATAGGGGTTCTAGAGGGTTTGGGATATGTCCACTCTTCATAAAAAGTCTTGCCTTAAGAGTTTGTGCGTAGAAAAATAAGCCTAAGGAACAAATGCAAAATTTTGAGGGGTATTGGGATGGGTTCCATAACGAAGGAAAACTCTGCTTAGCATTGCAGGGAGATCAAGTTCAAATGGATATTGTGGAAATTCAAGGGGGAGATGGATTTGAAATCGAAGGGAAGTTTCGCATTAAGCAATCTCATAGGAAATTAGGTGACGAGGAATTGTAGGAATTTAAGGGTCATCAGGAAATTGCGGGGAATCGTACGTCATTAGGACTTGGCGGGGATGCAAGGGGGACCCAAAAATATCTCGTAGTGCATGGAAGTTCCGCAGGTTCGATAGTAGTAGAAAATCCCACAAGCGATGAGGTAACTTGGCATCAATGGAAGTTTGAAGTCTTTAAGAATTAGCAAAGATTCAAAGGTGTCTAGGAAGGCCATAAAGTTTCGCAGCTTTGGAAGCTTGTCAAAGTTCTGTAGCTCGAGATGAGTTAGCAACCGGTGGAGGTTCTAAGCCCGAAGGAACTTAGCGGGGATTTTGGGGCATCCAAGGCATACTAGAAGTTGCATAGATCCAAACAGTAGTGAAAATTTCACAATTTCATAACTTGCTCCATTTTTATCCAAACTCCACCAAACATGAAATGTGGATACCCTTTTGGCTTGTCTTCTTAGTGTCATCGTTAGTTGGCCTTGAACACACTAAAATTCCTTAGAATTTGATAATCTAGTCCCGCAAATAAAAACAAGGAAGAAAACCAAACATAATAAGAAAATAATTTTTTGGTGACACAAGATTGCTTGTGGACTTGGATGTTCTCGTATTAGACATGTCGGGTAATAATTTTGTGAGCATAGTTCACAAATAGAGTTGAATAGTAGAATTACCCTTCCAAGTCGTAGACAACCTGCAACATGCTCCAATGCTGTGATAGGTACCCTTAAAATTTTATTTTCTCCTCCTCTTCCAGCATTTGGCTGGAACAACTCCTCTCTTTCCTTGCCAACTTTGCTCCTCACTCCTCTTTCCTCTTGTGGACCTATGCCCACCATGGATCGACCACCTCCTCCAATTGAACTCTACTCTCCTCTTCCCTCTCATGGGATTGAACCCACCATATTCCAACCTCCTCCAAATGCTTCTCCATTTAATACTCTTCACCTTCTCACTTTTCTTAACCCCTCATCTTCCTCTTGTGGGATTTGACACACTATGCTCTAGTCTCCTCCACCAAAAATCTTCTTCTCTTCCTATTTCATCTACCTCATCCTCTGCAGCATCCGAGTACAAATCTATACTATGGAAATCAAATATCTCCTTCTCCCTTGTTCTCAACACTCCACATTCTTCTACATCCTCACCTTCTTCTATTCTCACCATCTCATCTACATGCAACTTGACATTAATTTCAATAAAAAGAAAAGGATTAATCATTACCTTTGCCTCGACTTTGTCATTCTCTACTGCTGCAACATCTTCTTTACCATCATCTGCTGCAACATCTCCACTTTTCTCATCCTCTACTGCAACCTCTCCTTCCTTAATCTCAACTGCATTCTCATCTTCTTCATCTCCAATCTGTCTTGTGCTTTGCTCCACCTTGTTCTCCAACATCTTCATGTCCTCCAAAGGACACTCAACAACTTCTACACTATTATTCTCAACCTCAACTACTGCTGCATTATCTTTTCGTTCACTTTCTCACTCACAAATTCATTCGTCTCTTCTGTAGATAACTCAACATCAACATCATCTTTACAAAATTCAGAAAAATAATACTTTACCTCTGTAATCTCTTTCTCCTCTTCTGTTGTTGCTGCTGCTGCAACTCCTTCTCCACATACAATCTTCTTATCCTCTACTTTTATGCCTTGAAAAAGACATTTCGGCTACATCCTTATCCTTCCTTCCTTCATCCTCTGGCATGAGGATCTCTTCTCCTTCAGTTTCATCTACATGACACTCTGTTGTCTCTTCCTTTATATTTGCATTTAAAGCAATGTTAGCATCACCATGGGATTTATTTTCTCCCATCTGCATTTGCTTCCTCACTTCCTTAGGTTCTTCCAGAAAATTTTCTCCTAGCAATCTACTTATTTCTCTCATCTCTTCCTTCAACATGAGATTTTCCTCATCATCTTCATCAGTTTCTCTATCAAACAAGGGACCCTCAAAGACCATCCCTTCCACTTCTTCTATTTAATCTAGCCTTAATAAATAATCTTTCTATTTTATTCATTTCCCCTTTCAAAAAGAGATTGTCTTCATCTTCCTTAACTTCCTCATCAAAATTAGGACTCTCAAGGTCCATTTTCTGAACTCCTTCATCTTCTTTATCTTCTACTTCTCCATTTCCTGCAAACAAAACATCATTAGATAGAATAAAGTATTCATCCCCATCATTTCTCTTTTCTTGCTCTTCTACCTCAACCTGCGATGTACTCTCACCTTCTTTATACCCTCCATATTTACATTCTTCAGGAATAATAAATCTATGGTCCACAGTGACCATTCTCTCTTCCCTTTTCTCTTCTATAGCTGTATGGGTTGCTTCCACATGTTTGTCCTCCCATGCCCTTTCTATTTGAGGGCTGCAACATTTGTTTTCTTCACTCCTTTCGTTATCCCTTTTTAAGAGGGTTTATCTTCTTCTCAAATCTCTCTAGTTCATGAGATATACCCAATTCTTCTCCCTCTCCAGGATAACAATCTACCCTTTCTTCTTGTCACTCAACATCATACCTTCTATTTCCTACCAGGCTACTTTCATTTAACTTCTTATCATATTTTCTTTTATCTAGAACCCTTCCTCTACTTTGATGAATTTCAAATGCATCCATTCTTTCCTAGATTCTTTTCAATTGTTAAAAAATAACTTCTTCGTACTTTCTTTCTTGCTGTTCCAAAAATAAGACCCTCATTGGCCTCTTCACGACTCTTCTCGTCCTCCTCCTTGAAGACATCTTTCTTTGCTTCTACAATTTCTTTAGAGACTCACGTATACTTCTATAGTCACAAGTTTCACTTGCAACAATCTTTTCCACTTCCAGGGTATCAACCCTCTATAGTTACAGGACTCTACCTGCAACAAAAATGTTCACACTTGTACAATCTTCTAGAAACCCTCCAGGGACTCTCACACTCCCTTTTATAGCTACTGTGACATACCAACCCTTCGGTAAAGTAAAGATTTCTCAATTTACACCATGCGAGTAAATAAACAGAGTATCTAACCATCCTAATAAATTTTTTCTTTCTTTTATTGAAAATATACGAACAAGATGCCATATCATATTACAATAAAGGTTTCATTTCATTACAATAACTTCACAAGTACACGTAACAAGAATACATACCTTTACAAACATAGCTCCAATGAGCTTTAGAACTAATAGTTGTAAGATGGTTCAAGATCTTCCGTTTCAAATCTTGGTTCATCTGTCGCTTGCTATGGAGGAGAAGCATCACTCAGGCGCTTTTCCACCAACCACGGGCTCATAATGCGGTCCCCTACACATCTATCATTCGATAGATGGCCCTTCCATTCGACGAAGAGATTGGTACAGTAACCACTAATGAAAACCAACTGAGCATAGTGTTGTGTCCTACATAACTAGAACCTTGTAATCCCACAATCTTGAACTAGCTTGTAATATTGGATCACGGTGAACTGACAGTGTAGTCTCGAAAGTCACACAACTAAGTGGACACACAACTAAGTAGGGTCTCGTACATTGCACTACTTTGATCAAAGAGTTCGCATTCAGTACTTCGAATGAAGTTATCTATCAAATACACTACTTAGGGCCGATTCGACGTAAGGCTATCTTGAGCTACACATAGGTATTGTCCTTCAATGGATAATCCGTTATCCCAGACTAACCTACAACATACTAATCTATTAGTAATGAATCTACTTAGCAAGTAAGTACACAAGCTCCCTCCCATACTTATCCTAGGAGTAACACAAGCTTTCCGAGTTAATTTAATAACTTAGCTGGGTGTACCTCAAGTGACTCTTGCATTCAAATCAAGCCTAGTATATTATAACTAAGATACACACCCAACTCCTACTATGGAGTAAATATAAACACATTGCATTCCATGTTCAAACATATCTAGTATAATTAAATACCTATGTTGTTCCGCATGTAATATATTTAAATACCTATGTCAAGCAATCTCTTCGACATATCTAGTATAGTTAAATACTTGTGTCAAGCTACCTTTTCGACATATCTAATACAACTAAGTATTTATGACAAGCAAACACTCCTATCCTGGAGTACTTAAAAACACATTATAAAGGCAGCCTAAAGGCTTCAATCCCCTTTTTCAAAAGCAATATTAAATACTTCTACTGCTCAAACAGAAAAGACATTTCATCTAGCATAAGAAACACATCAATTCCAAGTAAATAATAAGAAGAACAAAACCCCATCCCTGTTATCGCTTTTCCCAAAATGATGACAGTGCAGCCTTCTCCTATAGTTCAATTCAGCTTCACAAATCAATTCCCACTTTCTCTCTTGTTGAAAGCATTCTCCTCTCAGAAACAGACAATTCTTCCTCACAAAGTCGACTCTTTTCTCACTCAAAAATCATATATTATAAATCGGTAAAACTCAGATGTAATAACCAACAAAAGACGTATTCCTTTGGTATGATACACCTCCTTCTATGGAGATAATGGTCACACAAAAATATGAATGATGGTTGCAAATAATGTTCACTCCAAAAATGGTAAGAATGAAATACAGATAATGCACAAGGTAATTCGAATATGATGAATGAGATAACACCAAAGATATTGCGTTGCAAGAGAGCTGGGGTAAAGCTTCCTATAGCCAGGGCATGAGAATCGACACCACTCCCATTTTGAACTATTCAACTTCGAGGTGGCAGCAACTCAAGCTTGTACTCAACAAAAAGCATGATGAATTGACTTCTCAATTGCCAATATTCAAAAAGACTATTTCAAATGCACATGGGAAATTCGTATTTCTCTCAAAATTCGCCATCTACAGGAATTGATAACAAAGGCGGCGCCAAACAGGTTTAATGGCGCGATTTCCAGGTGAAAGGAATTTGTCAATGGTGAAGAATCGACACAACCTAAATCGACTTCTTCCTGGGTTGAGTTGACTAAAATCATTAACTACGTTGGATTTAGTCAAGCTTCATAGTTTCAGATATCGACTTGGTCAAAGCCATAAAATTTAAGATGTATTTCATTGATTTATCTCTGCGCATTCCATAGCTGGAAATGCGTGATTTCCATAGAGCCGTAAATGTTCCAAAGCCGTGTTTCATCACTTTAAACTATATTGGCATATTAAAGCCGAAGTTCAAATACGTGAATTGAAGTCTTCATTAAATTGACTTAGAATAATTCGACTTCCAAAGTCAAAAACTATATGTAATATATATATTTTTATTATATATATATATATAGTATATATATAATATACATATATATATATATTTAAATACCTTAGTTTTTATATATGTATTAATAAATATCGTAAATATATATATATATTATTTAATACATATTTACATATATATATATATATATTCAATAAATAAATATATATATATCGTAAGCTAGTCAGCATACATCCGATATATATATATATACTCGTAAGGCACAATAATGATAATAATATCCACAATATACAAGATGTGTGCATATATATATGTATACCTGTATATACCTCTATGTACACGTATGTGTAGGTATACCATATTAATGCATCCGTATAAGCATATCCATTTGCCAATGTATGCTTGTATCGATATGTATATACATATGGATACGTGTATATACTATACATATATATGTCCATATCCGATTCACTTATATCCATTTACGTTACCACCATATTGATAGGTGTGTACATGTGGTATATCTATATATATGCATATAAGTGTCGTTAGATGCTCCTGACAAGCATGTGCATACACATAAACATACTTCCACCTACATCCCACCTATCCATATGATCGTAATAACACAAGAATGATCTCAAACTCCAAAGAGATAAACATCACTTGTAAAAGTAAGCAGAAGTAAACAAGACTCCTAATACAATCATACAAGCTATGGATGACTTACGTATGTCCCACACAAAATGACTCAACTCACTCAATCTAAGGTGGCGTGTGTATGCTCAAATAGTTTACTTTATCGATTACCCGACCAAGATCTTCTCCTGAGTGATTCTTCCCCTCCGCTTGGAGAAATGGACATTCACCTGCAACCACTAGCACATGCCTTGGCAGTCAATTGTTCACAACAATAAGCAGCATATATAATTTTTTTCAAAGTTAGAATAACAATAATTCAATAACCATCTATTCACATATATGCAGTATTTCACCATGAATAACATCAAATGAAATAATATTCATATTGATAACAAGGTACAAGCATCATTAATTCATCTCCAGAATTCACATTACATTCACACTTTATGTAGTAATAGTAAATAGTAACTTCACAATTTGCGGTGTGACATACTTCCCCCCTTGTGAGTCATCGTCCCCAATGATCTATAGCCTTTTAACATACAGTTAAAGTTATATAAAGTTTTACTTACTATTCTTGAAATACGTAAGATTTAGAAAACATTCATCCTATGTAGCAATCTTGTCCTTCTTGGGCCTTGCTTCAAGTGTCCTCACTATCGCATAGGGAAATATCGTATGCCTTACACATACTTACTCTCCCAAAGAGCTTTATTTCACATACACATCCTAGATATAATAGTAACTATACATAACACCTAATACATAGTGATCGGAAATCATTGTCCCATGAATTTATCCTTAGTATAATCCAAATAGAAAATGAATAACGATGTATTGCGCACTACATCGTGGGTCCTATCCTTCCCCTTTTGTATTTACACTTTTAGACAGCTCATAAACCAAGTCCGTTTGTCACTTACACATCCATTTTCCTTACCATAAAGTACTTGTTCTTGATTACTTGTCCATCCTGAGCATAACATTGCTCTTGGACACCTGTCAAATTCCGACACTACTTCATACTTAAGCTTTGTATTGACAAAGTTTCATTGATCACTTCGATCTATTACTCCATTTTTTACATTCTATCAAGTCTATGGTTTACCCTTTTTCTAAGCCTATTTCAGCTTAATAGAGTTTCCAACCTTTCCTTTCCTTATAATGGTCCAAACTTCAATATTAGAAGTTTATAAATCATTCAAGATTTAGTCTACCATTTCACTTATTTGACTATGATAATATATTGCACATTCGCTCCACTGAATGTTTCATAGTATGATTATGGTTTACGCAACCCTATCATTATTTGCTTGTTCAAAACTGAAATAACCTTCTCAAGAATATTAAGCAACTACTTTCCACAATATATTATTTAGGACCAAAATCCTATAAGTCAAGTTTCCAATAAGCGTTGGTTACTTTGATGAGTTTGTCCACTAGAACATTATGTTAGTTCTACTAACATAGACAGATTGATCTGTCTTGTGTTCTACCACTTTCCTTCTAGAATCTCAAGAGAGTATACATGTCCTGTCGATGATGACATCCGGTCTTCATTTCTTGGCATACTAGACATTACCTTACCACATTCCGTCCAGCGTCTTACTCCTATCTTTTCTTAGATTATAGTGGTTTCTCATCCAACAATTCCCTTTGTCGTTCCGATGTCCTAACTCTGACATTAATTTTCTCATTCCATTCCTAGATCCTCCATAATTTTGGGTACATAGGTTCTTTTATATCCAATAATAGTCTATCCTTTGACTAAGTGATAACCTATTTTGATCTCATGCCATCATTAATTCCCATGTAATAATGGTTACAAGTTTTGCGGAGATAAATCCCGTTTATCTTAGGACATCCACAACTTGGATCTTTTCTGTCCTTGGATTATTTTCAAAGATGTAATTCATCTTTTAACTCAATCTAATTTTCCCGATAAAAAATGGTACTAATTTCGAGTATTAATCCCCGTTCAATCATGTTGATCCTTAGAAGATATCAAATTTAATTGCATACCTAATTATCAAGCATGAATGTTTCTTGTTAGCTCCATGAATTCTCTTAATCATATAGGAGACTCCCAACTTCGATATATCCAAGTTCAGTACATGTAATGACCTCGGTGCTCTACTTAGAATTTTTTTCCAACATTTCATGCTCAGTGAAAATTCTATGATGTCCTGACATAACAATAGATGCTTCCCTTTGAGAGTGTATCCCTTTTAATATAAGAGCCACTTAAGTAGAGTCTGGTCAACAATATGACTTCCTTTAACTTACTAGGTATCCTACCTCTGTTTCCATCCATATAGAATTTCATAAGCTCAAGTGATTTACACATTCCCATGGGCGAATCTCTATCTCAATTCCCTTCCAATTCTTAGGATAGAGTTCTCAATTGTTGACTAGTTTGATGTTATAGGTTTCTCCACCCCTATATGTCCCAATCAAGACCAAATGTACAACTTAACCAAGTAAGTTATTCCCAACTTAATAGTGTTAAAGAGTAGTCTAGTACATAACCCAACTCAATAGGTTAAATCTTATCCCAAAGTCTCTCTCTTCATTTGAATGAACTTCTTGTCCAAATTAGGTTATTCTTAAACCTAAAGTTTCATTCGAGTATAAAGCATGATCAAATAATCATTCTCATAAAGAGATTTTTGATGTGGTTAACATACGTCACATCCTACCTTATCTTCCATTCCATTTCTATATGGCTTATTAGCTAACCTTATCATCCCCAGGTCTCTTAGCACTATAAGCTACAGTGGTAAGTCGCTTTACGACATGGATATACTTTATAATATATAGTATTACTACTTATATAAGAAGTAACATCGTTATCTTACTTCTCCATATAAGGTATATAGGAGTGTCGAGACACTTTCTTCCAATCATGAGTAACTTAGACCTTCCCTTGCCAATTCCATAGGCAATGATCTTTCCCAATCATGATCAAATTATTTGCCTATCCTTTTCCAAGGCATCAATGATAATATCGTTTGATCTTCCAATCAAATAATTATAAAGTATGGGATGATAATAGGTCATAATCCTTGACCTTTCCATTTATCTTTCTCCGAAAATCCCAATACTTTTCCTTGTGGTCATAAAATGTCTGACTTAATTGACATCATGACTTGCGAAGAAGTCATTAGTTCTTCCAACTTGAAAACTTATCTATGTTTTTCGTTGGGTGGGGTACTTAACTCGAGTCAATCCACTCTCTTCCTTCCCCCTTAGTGTTTCCACAACTTTCGATCTATTCAAAGTTGAACTTCCTAGCAATACTTGCTTTTTTGAAAGGTTTTGTCATTCCTTGTTGTTGACTTTTTATTGCCTTTTTCTTGCCTCATGGCATACCTCGAATATACTCTTTCCCAAAGTTAGATTCCTCATTGTTTTCTAGCTCATAGATTTAACATATTGGATCATCCAATAGGAGATCTAATGAATAATCAGCAACTTAGTAGTTAAGAGGCACACTATTATTCCCATTTTCTTTCAAATATCCTTTTTGGTGGAGGAATATGTAATGTCCCCTTCTCAAGCATGATCTTTCCAGTTGACCGTTGGCGTATTCCGGAGACCCGTAGGCTTGTCGAAAGGTAAAATTAGGGTTTCTTGTTTTAAAGGATGCTCTTGCTTGAGGGTGGTTGATTCAATGGCAGATTCTTTCTGGGTTTTCAGAGAGCTTCGCAGTGATATGTTTTCCTGGCGTTCTGAGCATTTTCAGGAATTTACTATTTTTAGTAAATTCTATTTTTGGCAGTGGTCCTGTTGGCTTTGGCACAGTCGGCTTTCTACTTCAGGCAGATCAGTTGGCTTACTCATTTTTGGCTTTGGGGCATAACTGGAGAGATAAGTCGAATTATTTTAATTAAGTCATGTTTTAATGTTATATTTTAACATTGACCCCTTGGCTTAGCAACTTCACTTTAAGTTGTTTTTAAAAGATGTTCTTTATGGGTAGGCGCCTCATTGAGGAAATTAATATTATTAAAAGATTTAATCCAAGCTAAAGTTGGGCGCCAACTTCAAGGAAGAAATAAAGTTTATATTAAAAGTCAAATTTTGCTTGGAAAAGTGGGACGCCATCTATTGGAGGATTAGGGTTTGACTCAACAAAGAAGATTAGGGTTTTGAGAAGAGTCATCTAGAAATTATAAAAGGAAGCCATTGGTTATCTTTTCAGCATCTTTTGTCTACAGAAATGTTATGTTGCCGGATTGGCTTTGGGATTGCTTCGAGGAATGAAAGCCTCCTAGCTTGGTATTGCTTCTCGCTTGAAAGATAGCGACTAGTGGTGAAATAGTTTAGTGTTGAGTGATTTGTAGTGGATTTCTGCATTGTAATTCATTGTGTAGGTTTGTAGATTAGCTTATTTGCATTTTAGTGAAATTTTGGAGTTGCATTTTCATTACAGCAGATTGCCTTTTTATTCATAAGTCAAAAAATACAAAAAAAATCGTTCTGGGTATTGTCTCATTGTGTTTCCCTGTTGGAGGCGACTCTTCATGAATATTTGCAGATTTTAATATGAAGTTTATGATTTTATAAAGCAAATTCGTCATTCCTTGAAGGCCGTACTTTCTGGGGTGTCTGGGGATTCGTGCCAGTAATTAATAACCACTTTCAGTTGCCACTTCTTATTACTAAACTAGGCGCCATCTTTTTGAAGGTCTATTGCATCAAACTTGAAGTCATTTGGATCAATTTTGAGTGATATATGAGCAATTTAGTGGGTTACAGGCATGCTGGTTATATAATTTAAAGTGCAGGTCTGTCATAACAGATTTGAGGAAATCTGCATTCTCCTTCTTGGATTGGTGTTAGGAAATCATTAAAGGCTTTGTGAAAGATTCCTTATTGTTGCAGCAAATTGAAGAGCTCTAATACTTGATCTTGCAGGCATTATATATTTCATTGTAAGCTGAACAGTAGTACTGTCAGCACTTCTCTTAGTCTTACTTTACTTTTTGTAATCGCAATTGTATTCTTTTGATCTCCGCCATATGGTCGCCTCATTTCCATACTGGAATTGGGTAGCACATACTTGGTGTTGAGTTTGCTTTCAGTATATTAGATGGTAGGGACCCTCTGACCACATGCTCGTCGTTCGCTGGCGCATCCTTGGTTAGAGTTCTTGTATAAGCATTTCAATTAAGACCCTTTGACCATATGCTCGCCATCATTGGCGCCATCCTTGGTTAGAGTTCCTTCCAACTCTGTTTCGGCATTCAGATCGTCTGACCAATGCTCACGCCTTGCCCTCATCGGGATCCTGGTGTACATTCTGGTTAGAGTTGCTTCAGCATCGTTTTGGTTTAGAGCTAACCTTAACGGGTGCGTTTGTTTGTAATTTGCAATTGAAAAAACAAAAAAATATTGGTTCGGAATATTTCAGAATAACCATGCTTACAAAGCCTCTTTGGTTGATGTACCTTTCTACTTAAAACGTTGTTTTCCTTGCATCTTCTATTGTTTTGACACATAGTGCCATATTACATTCCATTTCCTTTTTGGAACTTCTAAACAAATGTTGATTTTCGTAGACATGATGGTGAGTTCATCTTATAGTCCAACCTATCTATGTACCATCCAACTTCTTGGTCAAACTAACCATCTTACCTTTTTAGGTTTTTCTCATAATCACTTTTTCAAGTGACTGTATTCCAATGCTTGGAATCCTATTCTCTCATAACCTTTAGAGATACCATAGTTCTTTGGTCTCTTTTTCTCATCCTAATCAAACATCAATAATCTTATTGATTTTGGCTGGTGGAACCTTGCCCATGTCGTTGATTACTTCTTTCTAACCATTCCGGTCTTTTCCTCTTTCCTAGGTACTAACTCTTTTGTTACAAGATCCTATCCTTAACACAAGAATTAGATTTATGTCAAGATTCCTCCAATCCCTTGTGGATACCTCCTTTGTTGACTTTCTACTTCGATCTAATTTATGCTGACATTGCATACACATAGATTCGTAGGTGTTTTCACTAATCCAAGAATTCTTGACTCTTCACAACTATAGTTTGCAACTATAAAAGGATTATCTGATTTCTTCTCATTTCCTTAGAGTCATATAACTATTTTGTAGGATAAAGGTATATACTGGTTATTCTTCCTAACCTTCCTACATAACCTAATTTCGTAATCTTCCGCAATCCCAGGTAATATCATGTGATGTCCCCTTCCAGCTAGAGGCTCCATTCTAGCAGTTGTATAGCCTATCATTGGACCCTCGTAGGCTAATACAGTGGATAGGGGGTCAGTTTGAGCATAGGAGAGTTTGGTTGTTCAGTGATTTGACGTCCTCAGAGTTCAGTGGCTTTTATTGGCTTGGAGAGTTGTTTTAGACTACTTTTTGTTGAGTTTTGGTATTTTTAGCAGTTGCTATTTTTAGCAAGGTTTTTGGTCACATGGGAAATAATTACCCGGACTCCAGTTTCAGACGGCAAGGTCAGATTCTTAGTTTTGAGAGAGTTATTGCATTTCTAGTGGATTCCAGCATTAATTAATGATTAATGATTTAATATTAAAGTTAAGTTAACTTTATATTAAATCACTTAAGTATGGGTCTATTTCTCATTGAATGGGGCCAGTTGACTGAATTAATTGAAGGAGAAAAATTAAATGTATTTTCCTAAGTCTAAAATCATTAAGTGTTTTAATGATTTAAGTTTAAATGATTTTTATGAGGAAAATAGCAGCTCTCTAGAAGAATGCGATTTAGGGTTTGGAAGGCATATTTTATGCTTGGAAAATGAATGAAAAAGGCATCCATTGTTATTGTTATTGATTATTGCTTCTTGCTTTGAGCTCTGGACAAGGGTTTTCAGTATTCGCCATTGAAAAACGTAGTTCTTCTATGTGTTCATCATTTGAGCCAGTGAAATACCTGGTGAATTTGATAATTCAAAGAGAATCTCATACAGAGGTTCTGATTGTGCTCCAACAGTACGTTTTCAGTATTCTTCTATTTACAGAACAAGGGAGAGAAAGTTGCAGCCGTGAATAGTGTGCATGAACAGTGCGCATGAACAGTGAGCGTGAACAGTGCACGTGAACAGTAAAATTGCAGCTTCATCAACAATCAACAATCAGCAGCGTGGTTGCATTCTGGAGACAAACAATCAGGTTTTAATCATTTCGTACAAATTCTTTTTATGTATTTTTTATCAGCAATACGCTGTGTTCAAAACATTAGTAGTCATATGGGAATAAATGACTTTGATCAATATTGCAATCAGATTTGAATTTTAGTTTAGATAGATTAGTTTCAATTATTGTATTTGCTTTGTCAAAACCCCTTGAAAACACAAAAAAATCAGAATATTAAACAAAAATAAAACAACTCAAACGCCACAACGGATAGAGCCTGCGAAGGGTTACTACATATCATAAGTTGTTGGTTTAGGAGTTCCTACTCCAAGGATGACTCTTAACTAGTCCCAATTTGCACAAGTTACTAGGGATCTCATCTTCCTTTTCACTTCCCTAAGTTTTTTTCTCTTGCCGTTGTGGCACAAGAACTTTTCAACCATTATCTTCTGATAAGGTTTACACATTATTGCATAATGAGCTCATAGGTTTTAGTGCAGAACCTAGCATCTCTGATACCACATGTAATGTACCAATCCTTCGGTAAAGTAAAAATTTCTAAATTTACACCATGCGAGTAACTAAACAAAGTATTTAATCATCGTAATAAATTTTTTGTTTCTTTTATTGAAAATATATGAACAAGATGCCATATCATATTACAATAAAGATTCCATTTCATTACAATAACTTCGCAAGTACACGTAACAAGAATACATACCTTTACAAACATAGCTCCCATGAGCTTTAGAACTAATAGTTGTAAGACGGTCCAAGATTTTCCCTTTCAAATCTTGGTTCTTCTGTTACTTGCTGTAGAGGAGAAGCATCACTCAGACGCTTTTTCGTCAACCATAGACTCATAATGTGGTCCCCTGCACATCTATCATTCGATAGATGACCCTTCCCTTCGACAAAGAGATTGGTAGAGTAACCGCTAACGACAACCAACTGAGCATAGTGCTATGTCCTACATAACTAGAACCTTGTAATTCCACAATCTTGAACTAGCTTGTAATACTGGATCACAGTGAATTGACAGTGTAGTCTCGAAAGTTACGCAACTAAGTGGGGTTTCGTACATTGCACTACTTTGATCAAAGAGTTCTCATTTAGTACTTCGAATGAAGTCATCTATCACATACACTACTTAGGGCCAATTTGACTTAAGGCTGTCTTTAGCTACACATAGGTATTGTCCTTCAATGGATAATCCGTCATCCCAGACTAACCTACAACATACTAATCTACTAGTAATGAATCTACTTAGCAAGTACACAAGCTCCCTCCCATACTTATCCTAAGAGTAACACAAGCTTTCTGAGTTAATTGAATAACTTAGCTGGGTTTACCTCAAGTGACTCTTGCATTCAAATCAAGCCTACTATATTATAACTAAGATACACACCCAACTCCTACTATGGAGAAAATATAAACACATTGCATCCGATGTTCGAACATATCTAGTATAATTGAATACCTATGTTGTTCCACATGTAACATATTTAAATACCTTTGTCAAGCAATCTCTTCAACATATCTAGTATAGTTAAATACTTGTGTCAAGCTACTTTTCAACATATGTAATACAACTAAGTATTTATGATAAGAAAACTCTCCTATCCTGGAGGACTTAAAAACACATTATAAAGGCAGCCTAAAGGCTTCAACCCCCCTTTTCAAAAGCAATATTAAATACTTCTACCGCTCAAACAGAAAAAACATTTCATGCAGCATAAGAAACACATCAATTCCAAGTAAATAATAATAAGAAGAAAACCCCATGCTTGTTATCGCTTTTCCCAAAATGATGATAGTGCAGCCTTCTCCTATAGCTCAATTCAGCTTCACAAATCAATTCCCACTCCCTCTCTTGTTGAAAGCATTCTCCTCTTAGAAACAAACAATTCTTCCTCACAAAGTCCACTATTTTCTCACTCAAAAATCATATATTATAAACTAGTAAAATTCAGATGTAATAACCAACAAAAGATGTATTTCTTTGGTATGATACGCCTCTTTCTATGGAGATAATGGTCACATAGAAATATGAATGATGGTTGCAAATAATGTTCACTCCAAAAATGGTAAGAATGAAATACAGAAATTCGAATATGATGAATGAGATAACACCAAAGATAATGCATTGCAAGAGAGCTGGGGCGGCTATTTATATAGTAGCCAACCTCAAAGCTTCCTACAACTAGGGCATGAGAATCGACACCACTCTGATTTTGAACTATTCAACTTGGAGGTGGCAGCGACTCAAGCTTGTATTCCGCAAAAAGCATGATGAATTGACTTCTCAGTTGCCAACATTCAGAAAGACTATTTCAAATGCACATGGGAAATTCTTATTTCTCTCAAAATTCGCCATCTACAGGAATTGATAACAAAGGTGGCACCAAATAGGTTTAATGGCACGAATTCCAGGTGATAGGAATTTGTCAATGGTGAAGAATTGACACATAACCGGAATCGACTTCTTCTTGGGTTGAATTGACTAAAATCATTAACTGTTTTGGATTTAGTCAAGCTTCATAGATTTAGATATCGACTTGGTCAAAGCCATAAAATTTAAGATGTATTTCATTGATTTATCTCTGTGCATTCCATAACTAGAAATGCGTGATTTCCACAGAGCCTTAAATGTTCCAAAGTCGAGTTTCATCACTTTAAACTATATCGGCATATTAAAGCCAAAGTTTAAATATGAATTGAAGTCTTCATTAAATTGACTCAGAATAATTGGATTTCCAAAGTCAAAAACTATATGCAATATATATATTTTTATTATATATATATATATATATATATATATATATATAGTACTACATAATATACATACATATATATATAAATGTATATTAATATATAACTTAAATATATATATTATATATATAGTATTTATTATATATTTACATATATATATATATATATATATATATTCAATAAATACATATATATATCGTAAGCCAGTCAACATACATTCAATATATATATATATATATATATACTCGTAAGGCACAATAATAATAATATCCACAATATGTGTGCATATATATATATATATGTATACCTGTATATACCTCTACATACATGTATGTGTAGATATACCATATCGATGCATCCGTATGAGCATATCTATTTGCCAACGTATTGTTGTATCGATATGTATATACATATGGATACGTGTATATACTATACATATATATGTGTCCATATTTGATATACTTAAATCCATTTACGTTACCACCATATTGATAGGTGTGTATGTGTGGTATATCTTTATATATGCATATAAGTGTCGTTAGTTTCTCCTGACACGCATGTGCATACACATAAACATACTTCCACCTACATCCCACCTATCCATATGATCGTAATAACACAAGAATGATCTCAAACCCCAAAGAGATAAACATCACTTGTAAAAGTAAGCAGAAGTAAACAAGACTCCTAATACAAACATACAAGCTATGGATGACTTACCTATGTCCCACACAAATTGACTCAGTTCACTCAATCTAAGGTGGTGTGTGTATGCTCAGATAGTTTACTTTACCGGTTACCCGACGAAGATCTTCTCTCGAGTGATTCTTCCCCTCCGCTTGGAGAAATGGACATTTACCTGCAACCACTAGCACATGCCTTGGCTGTCAATTGTTCACAACAATAAGCAGCATATATAAACATTTTCAAACTTAGAATAACAATAATTCAATAACCATCTATTCACATATATGCTACGCTCCACGGGGACACGTCCCTATGGTTTTTACCTGTTTCCTGTACTGGGTACGAAACGGGGATGTGGGTATGGCTAGGAAACGTACCCTGGCCGTGCCCCTTTGCCCTCCAAGTACCCGGTACTTCTAGGGGATGGTTTGCCAGAAAAACAGGGACGTGGGTACTTTTAGGGGACCTTTTGCCAGAAAATAGGGGACTTGGGTACTGCTAGCAGTACCTCGACCGTACCAGGTACAGTTAGTAGTACCCTACGGCCCAGCAAAAAAAAAACCACTTTAAAAAAAAGTCGGAGTTTTTTTATAAAAATAAAGCTATGGGCAGGCCCACAAGGGACGCCCCATCACACTTGACCTAATGTAAGTGACATTTAAGCTCCAAAATGAGAAAAAGTAACTCATTTTTACTTTTCCATTGTGAAGTGAAAGAAAGCAAAAGAGGAGCAGCTGAGTGAAGGAGAAAACAACAGGTTGGAGAAGAGCTTAGGGCATCATTTCAGCATATTAGAGGTATGTTTTTCATCTTTTTTTTGTATTTGCTATTTCTTTTTGATTTTTGCAAGATTTGTTTAAGTTTTTCAACACATAAGAAGGGCATTGTGGGTTTAGTTTTTTTTTTTTTTCAACTTGCAGCTCTTTGAATTTAAAAAACAATTATGAGTAGTAACAGTGATAGTGAAAGTGATGATCATGATATTGAAATTCAAATGCAAGAAAGAACTCAAACTTAAAGAATAAAAAATAGACCTAGAAATAGTGCAACTGCAAACATTGGGGGTTGTTCAGAGAATGGGAGTGGAGTAGGGTCAGCAAGTTCAAACCCATTTAAATGTCCATCTGAAACCCTCAAAAAATGGTCAAAAGGCCCATTTAACCCCAAAAATCCTCTACTACAATTTGCAACAAGAGTTGATAAAGATAAGAAAAAAAATTTGGGGGGTAGTAGATTATGGGAGTGTCATTTGTGCCACAAACAATACTATGGCAGCTATACGAGAGTTTATTGCCATCTTTT
>CM021103.1:694952460-695097916 GCA_007115665.2 Sequoiadendron giganteum | reverse complement strand
ATTTCAGATTTTGAGAGATGCTATAGAGGAGGTTGGAGCCTCTAATGTTGTGTAGGTATTGATCACAGATTCACATTTTGATTTTCTTTCTTTCTTATTTTTGATTTGAAATGTGAGACATCATCTATAAATTAAAAAAATTATTAAATTATTAAATTGATATCTATACTAATCTCATATCAACTTGATGATATGCCATTGCCAGGTAGTGACCGATTTAGCCCGTATGTGTAAATTAGCGGGATTGATGGTGGAGAGTGCTTATAAGCACATTTTTTGGACCCTTTGTTGTGTGCATGCATTGAACAATACCTTGAAGGACATTGGGAAGATAGATTGGGTGAAGGCAGTGGTTGCAGAGGCTAGAGGTGCAAATGTTCATTTGCAACCATCAGACTTCACTTGCTTTGTTCAGAACATTTTCGAGGAAGGAATTCCTCAAGCCCGTGGAGACTAGATATGCTAGCTACTTCATTTTATTGGAGAGGATGGTTGAGATCCAAGAGGCTCTACAAATAATGGTGGTCAATGTAGAGTGGGGTAGATGGCATGAGTCAAGCACACGAGAGGGAAAATGGTGAAACAAAAAATCCTTGATGATGACTGGTGGTCCACAATGAGGTAAGAAAATTGGCATTGCTGATTTTATTATTTATTTGAATTATTTCATAATTTTATTATTGCTAATTTTCATTTTATTATTTAATATTTATAGGCTAGCTGATTTTAATTTTTGTAACTTGTTTGTACTTGCAGATATGTATGCTCCTTCATCCAACCTATTGTGCAAGTGATTAGATATGCTGATACTGACTCTCCTAGCCTTGGAGAGATTTATGAGACCTTTGATAGTATGCTTGGACAGGTCAAGCAAGCAATTTATGGCAAGGGCCCTACTTTGGCATTTTATGAGGAGCATCTTAGGTCCATTGTGACGCGACGGTGGGACATTATGAATACCCTGCTACATATGACAGCCTATGCGCTCAATCCAAAATGTTATGCACCGAGACTTGAGAGAGTGGCTCCATCTCATGATGAAGAGGTGAAAGAAGGCTTCATGAAAGCCCTTACAAAAATGTATACTTCAGAGGAATCTACTAAACTTCGCACATAGTGGCTTGCATTTGCCAATCTTCATGGTCCAACCTTCGGCAAACCAGAGGAGAGGATGGATAGAGCTGCATTGGCTCAAATTGACCCTATTGGATGGTGGACGTGGCATGGGAAGGATGCACCAGAGTTGAGATTACTTGCCGTTCGTCTTCTTTCACAGGTTGCCAGTTCCTTTGCTGCTGAGAGGAATTGGTCCACATATAGCTTCATCCAATCAGTCAAGAGGAACTGCCTTACCTCTAGACGATTAGAGAAGTTGGTGGCAGTACACAGTGCTTTGTGGCTATAGGATCGCCAATCTAGTGAGTATCGTCAAACTCCAGCCTTACGATGGGATGTTAATCCCAAAGATGCTATGCAGATTGAGGATGAGGATGCACAGGAAGGATTGGTTGGGGTTCCATGGGGTGAGGCAGATCCTTCTATTGACATGGACACTAACACTGACTTAGACTCGAGCTCCAATGGCGATGATGAGGGCGATGCTGATTTAGACCTACCTTTTGCTGATTAGGGACACTGGACAGCGATATATTTTCTTAGTTTTATGTTTATCATGTCATTTCATAGTTGAGACTTGGAGCCTTTGGGCATTTTGGTTATAATTATCAGACTCTTATATGATATGTATGCACATTGATAATGAAAAGCATTTGAATTCTGTTAATTTGTTTGTCGATTCTCATGTGAAATCTCAATTCAAGTCTAATGATATATAATAAGCTTATACAATGTCTAGAATGAATGCTTTATCAATGTTATGCTATGAACATTTGAAATTTCTCTATATTTTTAAAAATTTCCCTATTTTTTTATCAGCCATCCCCTAAAAAATGACCCAAAAGTACCCCCGTACCAGAAATTCGTCCCGGCGTACCGGGTACTTGCCGTCCCCGAAACCCCGTGGAGCATAGCATATATGTAGTATTTCACCATGAATAACATCAACTGAGATAACATCAAATGAAACAACATCAAATGAGATAACATTCATATTGATAACAAGGTACAAGCATCATTAATTCATCTCCAAAATTCACATTACATTCACACTTTCTCTATGTGGTAATAGTAAATAGTAACTTCACAATTTGGGGTGTAACAACTACAAGATTCCACTTGGAACATATTCTCCTATCTCTAGGGTGTTAACCCTCTACAATGACAAGATTCTCCTTGCAACAAATCCCTCACAATATTTCAACAAAACTTCTTAAAACAAACATACCTTTTTAGCTTTTTGTGCCTCTTTTTCTACCCTCTACAGTTACAAAATCTCCTCTTTTGCAACAAATCTTCTAGGATTTTCTTGATACAAGTTTTATGCTAACCTCCTTTAGTGAGCTTTTTTGCTACCCACTTCTTTCTTCTTTCGACAACTTCTTTCTTCATTGATCCTTTATTTTGGCTTCTAAACTCTTCTCCATGCAACAATTTCCTCCATAATCTCAACTTCTATGATCTACACACAACCACTTACAAATATAACACATAAAATCTAGAGCTTAAGCCCTTTGTAGTTATAGATTTCTCTCACAACTACAACTAAACCTTTACTCACACACCTACCCTCTACCCAACAAATTTTTTGGAGGATATAGTTTTTATCACTTCCTCTACCCACTTTCTTTTAGTGGAGGAACTTTGTGCCCTTCTACCCAGCTTTACCTCTATTGGAGGATAGTGAACAACCTTCTCTGATACCATTTGATGTAGTCATGACCAAGGGGTCTTATTAGATTGCCTAGTCATGCAACTAACATAATAAAACCATTTTCAGAACACCATATTGAAATGATTCTTTATTGACATACAATCTATTCATTACATTAGGAGTATTTCAAAAAATATTCATATTTTCCTTCATACATACCCTGGCTTCCAAGGCTTACAACATTCATGAATTGAACCAAAAGGCTTTCCAAACCCTCACGTTGAAAATCCTCTGCAAACCCTAACTCATGCAGAAGAAGTCGTCCAAAATAAGTCACTCCAAAAGAACTCAAATCCCAAATTTATAGAGAACTTGCAGAAGGTGGTGGCCACACCATGACCTGACATGATGAGACACGTGGCAATCCTTCATTGGCTCCAAAACTTTGCATGCAAGGCTGTTATAACTGACATTTTGTTGTTTTTGGCACTTTTTGGCAAGTTGGTGGAGAAAATAGGGGTAATTAGATGTTGCTAGGGTTCTAGGGGGTCTAGGATATATCCACTCTTCATAAAAATTCCCACCTTAAGAATTTCTGCACAAAAAATTAGGCCCAAGGAACAATTGCAGAATTCCGTGGGGTATTGGGATGGATTCCATAATGAATGAAAACTATGCTTTTCCAAGCATTTTAGGGAAATTAGGTTCAAACGGATATTGTAGAAAGTCGAGGGGTGTAATGGATGGATCCAACATTGAAAGGAAGTTCCACATCAGGCAATCTTGTAGGAAATTAGGTGACAAGAGGAATTGCGAGAATTCGAGTGTTGGTGGGAAATTGTGGGTGATCATAGGTCATGGACTTGGTGGGGATACGAGGTGGACCTGGAAATATCTAGTAGCACATGGAAGTTCCACAGGTCTAGTAGTGGTAGGAAATCTCGCAAGTGATGAGTTAACTTGGCACTGATGGAAGTTTGAAGTCTTTAAGACTTAGCGAAGATTGAAAGGTGTCCTAGAAGGCACGGTAGTTTTGTAGATCCAAAAGCTTGTCAAAGTTCTACAACTCAAGATGAGTTAGCAACCAGTGAAGGTTCTAAACCTGAAGGGACTTAGTGGGGATTTTGGGGCATCCAAGACATGCCAAAAGTCTCGTATATCCAAGTAGTAGAGAAAATTCTACAGCTTCATAACTTGCTCCATTTTTGTCCAATCTCCACCAAACTTGAAATGTGGATACCCTTTTGGCTCTTCTTGAAGGTGAAATTATTTGTTGAGCTTGAACACCTTCAAATTCTTTAGAATTTGATCATCTACTCCTGCAAGAAAACACAAAGAAGAAAACCAATTATAACAAGGAAATATTTTTTTTGGTGACACATGATTGCTTGTGGACCTAGATGCTCTTGCATCAGTAAGTTTCTACTTGATTCAATTTGTAGCCATTTGTTTGTTAGAATTATTGTTGTCATTGATGTCAAAGCAGTTATGTCATTGATGAAAGCAGAGGTGAAGGCAATTCTTGAGCAAACATTATTGCTACCTAGAGCAATTCACATCAGCATATTTGGATCAACTTTTATAAGGCAATTCTAGAGCAGAGAAATAAGTTTGATAAGGTTAATATGTGGTTAAGGAGCAGCGAATTAATTAAGAGCAGCAATTTTATGAGCAGAAATTAATAAATGAAGGCATCAATTAATAGGAGCAGTTATTAATGAAGGATGATTAAAGTGTATTAAATAGGGATTAAAATATAGGCCAACCTGCACTACCTTAGCGCCACCTTGGGAATAAATAAATGTAATATGCTTCACAAGAGGGCTGACCTTCTTTGGTTTGGGCACCCAATTATGGGGAAGGATTTTAAATTAAATAAAGAGCTTTATTCCTCCTTGGCCAACTTGCATGAAGAGGTGTAATTTTTGGTGAAGGGGTGTGCATTGGAAGGTATAAATAAGAATTCATTTGGAGGTTATTACCATCAAGCAATTCACTGAATATAATTCCCACTCAAGAAGTAACTGAGCAGACCTGAGAGCAGATCTAAGGAGCATAAAACAAGCAGATATTAATGAAGATTATTGCAGTATTATTGCAGACATATGAGCAGAAATATTTGTTGAAGTAGTGCATTTTTGTGATCAGATTTTTGAGCATATTTTGAAGATCATATTGCAGATCTGAGTGGAGGTTTTATAGCAGAGATTCAAGGCAGATTTGTGTGCAGAAGCAGGCAGATTTTGTAAGGGATCTAGGGCAGATCCAACATCATCATTATTTCGTATTTCGAAGGTTGGTGCCTTCTAGTCAGCAAGATCCGGAGATTGGATTGGTGCTCAGTGGAAGGGATTGGTGTTTCCTATGGGTTGGTGCCTACAAAGTAAGTTGTTTCCTATAAAAGCAATATTTTTTCGTGGTTTTCTCCCGCAAGGGTTTCCACGTAAAATCGTGTGTGCATCTTGTGCTCTCTATTGTTAGATCTTGCATGTGTGGATATCTTGATTATTGCTTTACGATTGCCAAAGTTATAAATTGAAAAAGTTGGTATTATACTCATTCACACCTCCCCTCTCAGTATAAGTGTGTCTGCGTTTTCTTCAATTGGTATCAAAGCTAGGTTCCTTTGAAAAAGCCTAACAACTTGAAGGAAAGATATTAAGAACACACATGGTGGGTCAAGAAGGGTTTTCAGCAAGTTGAGCACCACTGTTCAATGGGAGGAACTATGCTTTTTGGAGTATGAGGATGCACATTTATTTGATGGCCCATGGATTTGATATATGACAATTTGTTGTGGATGGTTATGTGGTACCTGCTACTTGACCAATGGATCAATTTGAAAAGAGAGCTAGTGAGAACAATGCTAAAGCTATGAATGCAATTCGAAGTGGTCTAACTAAATCAAAATTTGTCAAAGTTATGCAATGCACTTTGGCAAAAGAGATGTGGGATAAGCTTCAAAGGACTTACGAGGGAGACGACAAAGTGAAAAAGGCAAAGCTCCAAACCCACAGGAGAATTTGAGAGTTTGAAGATGAATGACGATGAGAATGTTGCCGCCTACTTTCTCTATGTGGATGAAGTTGTAAATACAATTTGTGGTCTTGGAGAAAAGATTGAGGATGAGATTGTTGTGCAAAAGGTTTTAAGATCTCTACCAATGAGATTTGATGCGAAAGTTTTTGCCATTGAAGAAATGAAGGATCTAAGCACTTTGAAGATGGATGAGTTACATGGCATACTTATCGCTTACAAAATGAGGACTGAGAAAGAAACATCATCGAAATGTGAAGCCACCTTTAAAGCATCAAGAAGGATGAAGAACAAAGGACCTATATCAAGTGAAAGTTCAAGCCGCAAGGAAGAGGCTAACTTTGTGAAGAAATTCAATAAAGGAACTATCAAGTGAAAAGGTAAGTATACTCTTAAATGCTTTAATTGTGGTAATATAGGTCATTCTGCTGCCAAATATCCATAGGTTGGAAATGATAGCAGCGAAGAAGAAGCATATTATGACAAGGGAAAAGGAAAGAAGTCATTATAACAAGAATTCCACTCAAAGGAAATCCGAAAAGAAGAAGAATTTTTGAAGACATAAGAAGAGCCTATATGTTCAAGGATGAGTTCCAAGGTTGCTGGTCATAGTCCAGTTTTAGGCCATTTCCAAGCAGCAGTGAGTGGGTATGTCTTATATGCAAATTTAAGAGTGTTATAGTCATTTTGATGATGTAAAAACCTTTATTTAACGACTAATACTTCTTGTTATACCCAAAATGAAATTTTTGGCATTCTACTTAAATTGAGCTAAACAATGTAAAAATGCCATCGAGAGTATGTTTTAGATCAAAAAAAGCATTAAGTCTTTGTGGGTTTCTGTCAAGGAACCTATGGTTAAAATTCTAAAAAAATGAAAATTAGGGTTTTATGCCCCTATTTTTAAGGAAATCCTTAAAAATAGAACCTTCCCGGAAACGATTGAAAATAATTTTGATAGGGTTAATTGCCTTCACGATCACACTGATCAAGTCAGAATCATCAAAAGACATGTTTTACTCTGGTGGGTCTACTTCTATTTTTCAGGAACAAAGTTAGGAGCTCCGTAGCCATTAATGGCAGATTGGCCAGTACCAGGTGCTGAAAGCTAAACCTCAAAAGCTTCAACGAAGAAGCCATGGCGGAAAAGGTCAAAAAGATGCTGTTATAGCAAGGGAGTTTCTCAAAACAAAAAAAGGCCAAAATTTGGCTAACTTTGGAAGGTGCATGTTTTGTTACCAAGGCAAAACATAGTCTAAAGGTGAAAAAGGCGCCCCTCTTGAAGAAAGGCGCCCTTGGATCTCAGAGGGCAAATGTAATCATTTGACATCTTCAACTCAGTCATCCTCTTCATTCTCATGCTGGCTCGACAATGAAACAATCAACAAAATCATCTGATTCAGGGATCATTGACCAATCGCCAACAAAGTATAGAGAATCCATCAACAATGAAGATGCCAAAACAAAGAGCTTCATAGTAAAAGCGCCCTTGCTGGCTAGGGGCGCCCCTCAGTTATAGACACCAGCTGAATCCATAAGCAACAACTCTATACATGATATCTTTCTAGCTTCCTCTCAGCTACGTGATCAATTTGACAGCAGGTCCACAAGACACGCCAAACAATCACGAGTTGAGGTCAAGCAGAAAAAGCCAAAATTGAAGAACTGGAAAGACAAGCTAGAAAATGGCTAAGGCATGGCTAAAAGCGCCCCTCTTGAGGAAAGGGGCCCTTTCTTGAGGGCATCCAGATTCAACCAGAATCTTCACTGCCTCCTAGGATGACCTTCTCAACTGTGACCTGTCTCGTCAATGGAAATATCAACAAGAAATTCCGACAAATCAATCATCTGATGGAGGAGGTTGTTATCAATTCTTACTGCTAAATGCTTTCAATTTTTACTAATCTAGCAGTTCTTGCTGCAAAGATACTTTTTTTAATCAATTGACCTCATTTATTGATTTGCAAACGGCAAAGATTAAATACATTGTGAAATTCTGAAAAGAAAAATCATTTCATTTGTATTGAACAATGATAAATTACATTTTTTGAGTTCACTCATTTGAAAATATAAATACATGTATTTAAGATCAATTCAGATTAAATGCCTCACACAAGCCGTGAGTATAGCCTATTACTTCTCCTACAAACTTAAAACAGAAATGAAAGACAGAATAGGAGAGAGAGAGAGGTCAAGGATAACCAGTCATTGCCTGTTGCTTTGACTGGTCATGAGTGGTTGCTGGTCCTGAGTCTGTTTTGTGTCTGCAAGTTTCCCAGCAAGCTCCTGAATCCTGTAAAATTGAAAACAATGATGTTAGATCCCAATACGGATCTAAGCAATGGTTGGTTATATTAAAATTTACTCCATATCTATGCTGCCTTTTAAGGCTGTCCTAAATTTGAAGAAGAAATATTTATGCTAATGAGTTTGTTTCCTGTGTAGAGAAATAATCAATGTCACGTGGACGTAATGTGTGGCTCCCACAAGGGTCTGAGCCCAACGTATCATTGATTGACAGATTTTAGATCAAGAAAGAAGTAAATACAGTATTAAAGGGACATATCTTGCCATATGAAACCTTTTACTTTATTAAAAGCAATACCTTACAAAGCCATGGACAGTAGACAATGATATTAAGAGCATAAAACAGCAGTATGTGGATGTGTTATGCAGAATGAGGAATACAGGAGCATCAAAATTGAAGTCAGATTCATCAAAACAGAGCTTCAGATTTTAAGTTTTAAAATAAGAACTTCATTTTTCGTAGCACAAGGATTATTCAGTAATGTGCATGAGAGGAGGAATCACTGTCATTTTTTTTCAGAAGCTTCAGGTGTGGACAAGTCCTATGTCCTGTGAGATAGTCAGAAGTATGCTCTATGAAAGTGAAATAACGTAAAACAAAGCTCAACATAATACTTTTCTCAGAAAAAATGAAAGAAAAACCATAATGCACAGGGCCGATTTTACTCAGTTTTATTATTTTTCATGGTACCCGCATTAGGTTTTTGGTCAAACACTTAGTTTTATTATGAGTTTCTTTCATGAAACTTTAAATACTCAGATGTGAATCTCTTTACAGAATGCAGAAAATGTCAATGACTTTCTAAAAATTACCCATATGGGTTCTGATAAAATACAGTTTTCGGCAATTTTCTGTTTTACCCATTTTGGGGTTTTGCAAGTGATAAGCTAAAATGCCCAAAGATTCATTAAAGGCGGTGCAGGTGACGGAAATGTATGGCCGCGGGCTTCCCTTTTTTTCATTCTTTCAAAGTCCGAATAAATGGTGAGGAAGAGATACATACAGAGGTTTTTTTTTTAAGCTTCAAAGCCCATTCAAAGATTTCATGGCGGCCAAGTAGAAGGCACTATCAACAGGAAATATCAGAAAAATACATAGGGTCGCGCCCAGAGTTATCAGAAAATGCAAAGAATATACAAAACCAGCTTGGCCTGAAAGTATTTATGGTGGCCGACAAGAAATACCAACACAAAAGGTGAATGAACTTCAACAGAGCATGAGATATACCAGCAAGAGTGAAGCCGCGGCCTATTCTTTTCTATCAATGGCTTTTAAAGAATGTAAAAATCTTCAGAACTTTCAGCAAATGGCGTTGGTTTCCAAACAAAGCTCCAAGTAACATTGTCTCATGGCGGCCACAGGCAAAACAGTAAGAAAATAAAGGAATGTCATATGAAAATTGTGAGGTCGCAGCTTGTAAAGCTTTCAAAAAAAAAAACTTTTAAGACAAAAGGAAATCTCCAGATTTAGTGACAGTTATACTTACCATATTGCAAGCTCTAAAAAACCCTTCAGTAATGGCGTCCGAGACACACAGATTTCCAGTTAGGCTCGGCTAGGGTTCCTCATGGTGGCACTCTCCAAAGGCCTCCAAACACAAAATGCAAATGAAACTTTTTGTTTCATTTTAGGGTTAACAACCCTAGAAGTTCGATGGAGAATGAGGCTTTTTACCTTAGATTTTATTTTATTAAAAGCTTATTCCTCATGCTAAGGCCGTGGCATTTTGTGCCTTTGTTCTATTTTCTTCAAAGTCTTCGAATCATTTTAAGACTTTTTGATTCATGCCTTATGAAATAAGTTAAGGGTGCTGATAAAATAAAGGTTCTTTTCCTTTATTTTTATTTCCAAAAAATTTGCAATGTAACTACACCATGGTAAAATTCATAGTCCCTCAAGATTTGGTCCTTTTTATATTCCACCTTTGACTAGGTCATGTATTTTTGCATTTTAGTTAAATTGTAAAGCATTTGACTTAAGTGTCATTTTTATAAGGCACTTAATTCAAATTGCTATTTTTTAAATGCAAAATGATGAAGCATGTCTTGTATATGGTTAGGGAGAGATATCTTTGAATTTATGCTTTTGCAAACATGAGGAGGGGATATAGGCATGTTGACTTAGTTTTGAGACATTGGGAGGGTATCTAGGAATTGTTAGAGAGGATTCAAGGTTCGGATTTGTTTTCTCTCAAGCAGTTTGGATGCTTTTATGACCAGTTGGAGTATTTTGGGGGCTGTTTGGATGAGTCATTGGGTGGTTAAGGACTTGAGAGGACTTTTTCATGCTTTGGCTTTATTTTTGAGAGAGTGGAATAGCTATTTTTGGGGCTATCTTTCTGCTTCCGACCCTTGGAGGTTTTGGAGATGTATTAAGTGACTTTGGGACTCATTTTCTCAGTTAGTTCTGATTAGGGAATTGGAGAGACTTAGTATTTTTTGCAGATCTTGGTCTCCCTTTTTCTCATTTTTTGTAACTCAGTTTTATTGGAAGGTTGAATACATTGCAGGTCTTATCTTATTTTGCAGAGGTTTCTATCCTACTTATTGTTGCAGTTCAGTGTGTTATGTGATTGATAAGGTAAATATGAAGTGTTGTTAGAACATTTTGTCTTATAGCCTCTGTCTCACAATTTTTCACCTTTCTGTGAGTAGTTTCTGGTGCAGGTTGTTAGCTGTGTTATGCAGGTGTTCAATTACTATTTTGTGAAATTCATCTTTCCTTTTAGTGGTTGTATCATTTAAACCAGTTAATGAAATATTTATGCATTGGGGCCCATAATAGGTAGTGATATTCTTTTTCTCTCTGTTTTTGAGATTAAGTATCATTCGCAAGTGTTCATCTTCATTCAGGTTGATATTCCTTAGTTAAGTACAGTTCAAAGCTTTAAGCTTTGATTTTATTTCCAGTTATCAGTCTTTTAAATTTAAGTCTCTCTCTTCCTTTTCTTTGAAGATTCATTAGTTTAGAAGTGTGAACCAGCTAGGAATCGGCCTTATCCGGAGATTCACTCCAAATTTTAAGTAACCCACAGCTTAGGAGTGATTCCATGTTACCCTGAAGTGTCAAGTTTTCTAGGAATTTGATTGGGTGCAATTTTAGGAGTTAACAGTTTTTGGCACGCCCGATAGGACTGTCTTAGACAGTATTTCTATAATTTTTGTTTGCTGGCTTTACTGTGCAACCTGCAAAATTTCAGAACTTTTCAAGAGGTTCAAAGCATAGTTGTCGACTCCATTGGTGAAGAATCAACAGTTTCAGTGCTGATAGGTTTTTATGAGAAGAATACAGACAAGAAGCTCCAGAGATTTTCAGTACGAGGAGCTACCTCCACCTAGGAGAGGACAAAGAGTAGCGGAAAGAGTTCAAGAGACTCTTGTTTATACCAGAAGAGCAAAGTCAATACCTCCTGTTTCAAGAGTTAGTGCAGCAACAGTACCAAGTTTCAAAGCTGCTCCGTTTCAGTTGCCAAGGAGACAGATTTAGCAGGCCCCGATGGCTCGTAATTTTGCTGCCTTTGACCAAGGAAGCCCTTTGAATTTAACACAACATGATGCTATACCAGTGGCTGCTCTCAAAAGTTTGCCATATTTTTCTGGGGAGGATCAAGTTACTCCTGTTGAGCATATACAGGACGCAACAAACTTATGTGCTTTGCATCATATCACAGAGGATAATGTGGTAGTAAGGTTATTAGCAGCCTCTTTTAGAGGGAAAGCACTTGAATGGTATAGAAGGTTGGCTGTAGGATCAATTGCCAATTGGGATCGACTTGGAGTAGGCTTGTGTGATTTCTTTAAAGATAATTCAGATCATTTGTCTTTAGTACAACAGTTATCTACAATTCAAGAGCTCCACATGAACAAGTTTCAGATTTCAACTTTAGGTTCCAGAAAACTTGGGAGCGAATTCCTGCAGCAGTAAGGCCTACAGCTGAACATGCATCCTTATACTACTTGAGAGCATTCAACAACAACATTGCTCTCATGATTCAGACCTTGGGAGGAAACACGCTACCTGCAGCCTATCAACTGGCTATTAGAGCAGAGAACAACCTGATACAGGCTGGACAAATAGCCCCAAGGCCGCCCATGCCTATCTTTCCTGTCGCATTAGTTCCTCAGCCTATGGTGCCATTACAAGAAAATCCACTGGCAGTGATACCAGCAGTACCAGCACTACCAGCTCCAAATGCACCACAGGCAGTTCCTACAAATGGTGTTGCAACCCAGCCAAGTGATTTACAAGAAATCAAAGGCATTTTACAAATATTTGGCAATGAGTTGACCAACCTCAAAAAGCAGCAATTTCAAAGTTCAAGGCCTTACCAAGCAAATAATAATTTTCAGCAGCAAGGTCAAGGACAGCCGTACCAAAGCAACAGGCAACCTTACCAAGGCAACAGGCAGAATGTTAACCAAGGCAGTAGTTCCAGAAAAAGTGTAGGAACAGGGTCGTGTGCACAGTCAATCATCAAGGTTTTCAGAATGCAGTACTCCTAGGTACAATACAAGACCAAGACGGTCTTATACCATGATTATCTGAAAACAACTGACACAGACTTATGGTAGAAAAATCCAAAGGTCAGTTCTGATGACTTGGAGGGCATGAACCAAATTACATTGCAGAACATTGAAGAGTCTGGTTTATTCCAAGCTGCATCCATTCCAATCACCTTATAGAGCATTGAGCTTGTAACTGCTTGCACAAAGCATTACAACCTTACTACAAGAGAGATCCTGTCAGTAGACGGAAGAGTGATTTGCAGCTTAAAGCCGAAGGACATAGAGACATGTTTTGCAATTCCACCATGCCCTACCAGGAAGGTCGTATCCGTGTCAGAATGCGAAAAGGCATTCGAGGCTTCAAGGGATGAGTGTTCGCTTATAATGGCTGAACATTGGTTGAAAACAAAGAGAACCAGCTTGCCCAAGTTGGTTGGGAGAGGAGAATTCAAAGATGAGTACGGAGTGTTAATCACTCTACTCAACAGAGTCACCGGACAAGAGGAGGGAAAATCTTTCCAACCATGGATGTTCTATATTACTGGCAAAATAATCAGCAGGAAAGAACATTACAACTGGGCCTCTCTAATCAATGACACGCTCCACCAACAATTTACTGGGTTTCTAGAAGAGCACCGTTTCCACATGTGTTCCTACCTGGTCTACCTGATAGCCTTCCAAGGCAATTTTAGAACACTAAACACTGTGGGAACCCTGGGTGTGCAAAAGGTCCAAGAGTACTTTCCTCGCCTTGAGTTCACTCTAGCGGAAAGGCACTTCAAGAAGATAAATGACTTTTTCACTATGCACACTGTGCGCAAGCTAGACCATGAGATTCCCTTTTGTATTTCACCAGAAGCTAAGCCAGCAATGGTGGACTGGGCGGATTGGTTCATACAATTCCCCACTTTCACCTACATACGCGTGTATGGCTACAATGGCCACCCTGCCATGATGCCACGCTACCCCTCAGATAGGGTAGTGTTCATGGAATTCCTGAGGCAGTTGGTTGAGGTTCACTCTTACCATCGCGTAAAAAAGAAGTCTACTGCAAACTTTCCTTTTTAGATAGCATTCTACAGATGTAGGACTGCAGCCGATGCTAGGTTGATAAGCCAGGAAATAGTGAGATTTAATCTCAAGTTCCTCATTGACAGGAGGTCATCATATGATCCTAGAGGCATCTTCGCAGCACATCTCGAACAAAGATCATCACATGAACCTTTAATGGAAGATTTTTGGGTCAACTGCGAGGATGAGTTCGAAGTAAGAAGAAGGAACTACAACAGATTCAATATCTCGCAGATTGCATAATTCATGTCAAAGGACATCGAGGGCTTATCTGATGACGAAGAAGAGGTCATTCTTTCTTCCTTCTTCACGGGTCAAGTAGATGCACAACCACTCGGCGAAGTAGACTGGTACGCGAAAGAGAGTACGTCTATTGAGGAAAGAACTGGTAGAGTAGTTTGACACAGTCAACTCTACCTTGACAGTAAAAGGACAAGGAAGGTAGTACTTCCCCGATCAGAGCTGTCAACGGTTCAGTTTACATGACCTTCCTCATCTACAAAGAAACCCAGACAGAAGAAGATGAGCATCCTTCCAGAAGGAATGCGGATGTCAGGGAGCACATGGGGAAGAAGAGGAATTGCTAGCACAAGCCAGCAAGAGGTACGGGTGGAGACAACCACCAATTTACCTGAAACAGTTGAGTACGCTACAGCTACACCAAAGCTAGTGATTGAAATAATCGCTATAGAGATGGAATCCATTGTAGAAGAAGTTGCAGTAGAAGTGGTGCCTGTAATAGAAACAGAACCATCGGCTTCACCACCATCACAGAAGTCGCAAAGTCCCATTGATTTGGACTTGCCACCACAAGACATTGCCACGACACAGTCTCGTTCTTCCAGCATTCGGGGGACCTATCTTCCTCCTCCCAGCGATGCTAGCCGAGATTCTATCTAGTTAGAAAGCTCGCTTGGAAGGAAAAGGGAGAGACCTTCTTATCAGCTTGACTTCTCTGAATTCCACCATGTCCCACAAGACATGCCGACAAAGAAGTTGAAGAAGCAAACACATGTAGAGAGGAATGCAGAGAACAAGGTTGTCATAGAGACTGTTGCCCCGCCTGAAGATAAAGACATACATAATGTGAGGGTTGAGGATTTCACGCTTTCAAAGGTGAACCTTGGAAAGACCACTCGACAGGTGGAAGTAGACCTTCTCGAAATCGCCTCAGTGAGCGTGGAGGAAAGAATGACCAAGGATGGACAAGACAAAGCAGCCTTGAAGGTTGAAAACCGTCAGCTAAGATTGTACATTTCTAGTTTGATACATGACTCTCCCAAGTCCTCGACCTTGCCTCAAGGACTATTGGATCTCCTAGCTGAAAGAAACCATCATCAGTTGATCACATACGACAAACACTTGAGACGTCAAGTGGATGAGTTTGTCGTCAAAGGATGGTGTGTATTAGCAGAATCATATCAACTGAGAGATAGAGCACATGGTCTTCGATCAGAAATTCATGATCCATTTGAGTAGCAAGAGGCGGGCAGCGATTGCTGATCTATGAACGCCTGTCAGTTATGAAGGCATATCTTGATTAGAACAATTGGCATACAAGGTGAAGCCTATGATGCCAATTGATGTGATTGACTATAACATTATCAACAAACGATCGATGGGGCTGGTCCATCCGTGCTTGGGCCATGCTTCCGTGCCATGTCTATCTGGAATGTCTCGATTGGTCATCTTGGGGTCTTTGTTGGATGAAACTTTGTTGACGTGGTGAGAGGTACTAAAGCACCAGAGAGGACATCCTGCCTCCAAGCAGCAATAAATTGCTGAAGTCAGCAGTGCCCTTTCCAGGTTGACTCGGGATCGCAGTCATGCATGTTAGTCCCACTAATGTCTAGGATGTCTGAAAGATGCTCCTGGTGTGGATCTAGGATCTCCTTTGGGCGGATGTCTGTTTGGAGACATATTTGTAATTGTGAAGTTCACTTTTAGTTGGGTGTCGGAGTCAGGGGTAGACTCGGTTTTACTTTTGTTTGGTTTTAGTTAGAGTAGCACCACGGATTGCTTGCTCCCTGCTTTTGAGCACAAAGAATAAATCTTGCTGATTGGCAAGAGCTGTTTGTTAACTCAAGGAGATTTTTAGGGTTTGCTATAAAGTTTCTATAAATAAGAGCAGGCTCATTATTTGTTAACAACACGGCTAACTAAAAGCAAAATTGCTGCGCCATTGTTGCCAGAGTTAGCTTGTTTATATCTGTTCACTCTTGGATGAGAGTTCGTTGGTTGATCGTAATTGTGTATGATTTCGTGCCTTTGCTGTCCCGACCTTTGTAATTCTTTGGAGAAGCTTGAAGAAATAAATCAGATGGCGCATGCTTGGTTGATCTAAATACTTGAGTTCTTTCAAAGTCTTGTTTTCAAATAGTGTATTGTTTCAGTCTCCTCCTTGGACAGGTGTCATCACCTCCTTGGATATTTTGTCATCGATCATTATCGTTTGATGTTGTTTAATGATTTGTTTTGCAGCCTACACTTTGGACAGGTGTCGTCACCTCCTTGGGAATCTTGTTAGACAGGCCATTGTTCCTTGTTGTTTCCAGTGAGCTGTTTCCAAGCCTACACCTCGGACAGGGGTTCCTCCTCCTTGGCAAGTCTCAGATTGAGTTTACCGTAAGAGAGTGTTTACTTGTATCGAGCCCTATCTCGGTATATATCCGAGAGTTCAGAGCCTCGACCATATTCCATTGAGACGGAGGATTCAAGTGATCCAACGAATCCATTTCGCTCCTATGCCTTCATGCTCTGTTTATCTTGAGGAGGTAGGATAGTTTAGAAGCTTAGTTAGTCGTAGTTAAGATCTGCGGAAACTAGAGAAAAGCTTAGCTACAACGCATTGTGTTTTTGCACCCTTGTGTCCTGCCACTGAGTAAAAAAGATAGGAACCTTAGTACACCCCTTTTTTACATTAGAAAATTTGCAAAGAGAGATCTTCCTCTCTATAATCCGAAGAGCATGTACTAACACACTTGCAATAGCTGTTTGTTTCCAATAAGCACTCTAGAGGTGCTAATTGAAACGCCAATAGTTTTTTGGCGCCCACCGTTTGGCAATGAGGCATAAAACTTCAAGAAAAGCTTAACGTTTTTATGACACGAAATGGGCATTTGGTGTCCTTGGGCACCAGTTGAACAACCTGATCTTGCTCCAACAACTCTCCAAATTCATTGAAGGAGAGTAGACGGACATCATCAGCAGCTTGCATACTTTCATCTTTGAAAAAAATACATCAACAACTCAGTGGAGAACCGCAAATACTACTCTGGACAGGGAAGAAAGAAAGGCTGATCTTGCAGTTGAGAGACCTGTGTTACCACCATCCGCGTGGCAGTAAGCATCCTGGCTCACCAAGTATACGTACGAAGGAGAAATAATCCCTGTTTTGAAGAAGACATCGGAGAAGCATCTGATATTGAGCAAGTCTTTGAAGAGGTTCCTGAACACTTTCTAGAAGAACACCAACGAGAACCTCCAGCTCAAGCAATGGCAGACAACCGCCTCTACAATGACAATGCCCATAACAACGGCATTGGCAACAACGGTAATGGCCGTAGCAATGGCTGTAACAACGACAATGATGACAATGACGGAAATGGCCACAACAACAATGATGGCAATGGCAATGGCAACGGTAACGGTAATGACAACTACAACGGATATAACCTATTCGGCAATGGCCGTAATGCAAGACCCGTGAGACGCCAAGCACCTTTGCCATGGGGTAACAACATTGGCCCCTTGGCCTTACAAGGCAATCATGACCTTCCAAAGGGATCACGAAAGCACTTCCCAAGATTTTTTGGCAATGAGGCTAAACACCCTGACGAGCATCTATCAGCGTTCACAACGGCTTGTTCCGTTCTGTCCATGCCACATGAAGATGTCGCCGTTCGACTCTTTGTCGAAACTCTTGAAGCAAATGCTTCCGATTGGTTCCACCACTTATTGGCGGGAGCAATAAAAAACTGGGAGGACATGAGTGACAAATTCTTGGCGAGGTTCAAACCTGCCGAAGATAGCCACCAGTTATTTTCCCGGTTAGCTCACTCTAAGATGGAGCCTACAAAACCAATGAGAGAGTTCGTAGCAAGGTTTAATCGCCTAGCTACACGTCTTTCTCACACACTCAACCCATCAGAAGAGATTCTGATGAGTAGCTTCGTCAACGCCCTACCCTCGGAGATAGCCTTTTTCATCAAAGGAAGTCACGAAGAAGATTTACAAACTGCACAAGAAAAAGCTATCGAGATCGAGGATCACATGATGACCACGGGAAAGATGAAGGGAGATCCTATCAGACCGCTGGTCCAAGCATCAACAGATCCATTGCTACAGAAGGTAGCAAATGAGGTGACTATTCTGAAAAGACAGTCACCCAATCAAGGGCAGCAAGCACTGCGCACACCACCACAATACCAGCCTCAACAGCAGTACCAGCCTCAACAACAATACCAACCTCAGCAGCAGTACTAGCCTCAACAGCCGTACCAGCCAAAGAGGAATAATTTCCAACCTTTCAACAACAACAATAACTACAAGCCTCGAAATCAAGGACCTCCTCAAAGAGGAGCAGAGGCTGAGAAATCTAATATGTTCTGCTATTTCCATTATACAAACAAACACACCGGATCCACATGTCCTGAGAATCAAAGACTAGACCAAATCATGGGATATGCTGGAGATCGAGCACCTAGCTCAAATTCAGTACCTTCAAATGCGAATGTTGTCTCACCACAAACAGACAACTTCAATGGCGACTCCACAATGGGATACTTTCATAGCGAACCTGAAAATCAAGAAGAAGAAGATTACTGTCAGTACTCTCTTGCTGTCAACCACGAGAACATGTCGACACCTGTATTCACTTGCGCTTAACATTTCAAAGCACAGAAAGAAGAAGAAGACAAACGAAAGTCAAATGAAAAGGGAAAAGAAGCTTCCGCTTCTAATCCCAAGTCTGCACAGGAGAACGTCACACCAAACGCTCAAGATCCGTCTTCGACGAACTTTGACATTGTGATGTCTATGATGAAGACGAAGGTACAAATCTCACAGCTGGAGTATCTCCAGGATCATCTCGATCAAATGGATTGGATTCTCAAAGTAGTACAAAAGCAAGCTGTCATCCAGCCTACGTTGCTAGCATCTTTCGTACTAGCGGGAGAAAAGGCAAAACCCTTCTACATATCTTTGTATATGGGAGGTTATAAGCTCAGCAACTGCATCATCGACTTTGGAGCATCGAACAACGTCATGCCTTTGCAAATCATGAACTCATTGGGACTATCATGCACCGAAACTCACGAAAAGTGTTATTCACTTGAATCAAAACCGGTGCCGTTAGTCGGCCAACTGAAAGATGCACAAGTAAGATTAGCGTCCTGTCCAGAGAAGAAAATCATGATGACCATCCTCATAGCTGACATTCCAATTAGTTATGGGATGTTACTAAGCCGAAGCTTCTGCAAAGATCTCGGAGGCGAGATTCAATTGGATTGGTCGTATGCGACCATTCCAGTAAAGAAAGGCAGTTTCAAGTTGGAGCTAGAGGCTAAGTCAAAATTCACGGTGGTGAAATCTCAGGATCCCCAAGCACAAGTGCTGCATCAAAGTACGGGTCGTGGTACATATGCTATGCTGTCTGAAGTGACCGAAGAAGAAAAGAAGGTTGCATTTGCCACAAGTACATCAAATGAAAGATCAAAGATGTGGACAATGCAATTCGATGGAAGCTGCTCAACAACAGGCTCAGGAGCGGGCGTTGTCATACCTCTCCTGAAGGAGTTTTATATCCATTTGCTTATCGCTTGCAGTTCGATAACACGAACAACACTGCAGAATACAAAGCGCTTATATTAGGCCTCAAGAATGCAAGGGATATGGGTATAAAATATCTTCAAGCTGAAGGCGACGCAGAGCTGATCGTACAACAGGTCAGAGATCGCTATCAAGTCAGAAAAGGCCGCCTTCAGGCTTACAGACAAAGGGTGTGGAATGCTATTGATTGGTTCGAAGCATTCAACATCAAGTACATTCCACGTGAGGAAAATAGTAAAGCAGATGCCCTTGCGGTATCCGCTGCACTCTTCATGTCTCATTCTGATTTCCGTCAGAGTGCCTTCGCTATTGAGCTCGTGTACAGGCCATCTGTCCCCGACAATTGTGAAAATTGGTAGGTCTTTGATGATGATGATGACATCAACGAGTTCCTCTGCATGGGGGACAATTACAAAGAACTATTCTTTGAAGGAAGTATCTCTCCTTTCAAAGAATCCATAGCAGAAGATTCCGAAGCAACGAAATCTGACATCATCCAGCTAAGAGGTAAGAACATCCCCAAGGGCCTAGTATCCTTGGAGGATATATTTGACAAGCATGATAGACGCGTGCAAGATCAAAGAGATTCAGCTAGCAAAACATCTGTTGAGTATAGTCAAATCAACATCGGCACCGAAGATAAGCCTCGGGTTGTCAACTTGGGAAAGGGTTGCACTGCGGAGGAAAGCAACAACTTTATCTCCTTATTCAGACAGTACAAGGATGTCTTTGCATGGACTTATCAAGATCTAAAAGTCTTCACGCCAAAGGAATTGTCTCATACAATTCCACTCAAATCAGATATCAAGCCTTCTAGGCAAAAGCAGAGGCACTACAACCCGCGTGTTCAAGATACAATCTACGCGGAGGTACAGAAGATGGTGGACGCCAAGATCATATTTCCAATCCATCATTCTACCTGGGTGTCCAATATTGTTCCTGTGCACAAAAAGAACGGAGAGATCCGGATTTGTGTTGACTTCAGGAACCTGAACCAATCGTCATTAAAGGATAATTATCCTTTACCTATCATGAAGCATACCTTGCAGACGGTTACCAGATCAGAGGTGTTATCATTACTTGATGGCTTTTCCGGGTACAATCAAATTGCAGTGGCTAAGGAGGATCAAATCAAGACAACGTTCACCACCCCGTGGGGAACGTTCGCCTATGAGAGGATGCCCGTTTGCCTCATCAACGCCGGTGCCACCTTTCAACGAGCCATGGACTTGGCGTTTGGAGATCTAAAGAACAAAGTGATAGTCGTCTACCTTGACAACCTTACTGCTTTCTTACGGAAGCAACAAGATCATTTTCAACACTTAGTGAAAGTGTTCAAGAGATGTAGGTATCACCACATATCCTTGAATCCAAAGAAGTCTATCTTTGCGGTGACAGAAGGCAAACTACTGGGCCATATCGTCTCCAAAGAGGGAACTCAGATCGATCTAGATCGAGTGGATTCTATCAAGAACCTATCTCTCCCAACCAATACTACTCAGGTACACTCTTTCTTCGGAAAGGTAAACTTCATATGAAGATTTGTACCTGACTTCTCAGAGCTGACCAAGGATATATCAGCAATGATGAAGAAGACGGTCGCCTTCAAATGGATTGACAAAGGAAAAGAGGCGTTCGTCAAGATTAAAGAAGCCATCAGTAAGGCACCAGTGCTGGTTCGACCCGATTTCAGTAAGGAATTCATTCTTTATTGTTATGTGTCGGAGTACACTCTCTCTGCCATACTAACTCAGAAGCTGAATGAGGAGTCGGAATTGCCAATTGCTTTCATGAGCAGTAGTTTCAAAGACAACGAATCCTGCTACTCCCAGATTGAAAAGAACGCCTATGCTGTCGTGAGAGCTGTGAAATTTTTTAGATTCTACATTTTAAATGCTCACACAACAGTCTATGTCACTGATCCTGCAATCAAGAGTATCCTAACTCAGCAGGAGATGGGGACTAAAAGAGGCAACTGGATTGCCAAGGTCCAGGAATATGACTTAGATATCAAGCCGACCAAACTCATCTGCGGGAGAGGTCTATGTCAGCTCATGGCAAAGGATGGTGATCTAAAACATCAGGTGGTTGATGGTGAAATAGGAACAAAAACTGAAGAAGACCTTCCAATGGTCTTACTGGTTGATTCTGCAGAGGAGTGGTACTTAGAACTATGGTACTACACAACCTATGGAGAATGTCCGAACCACTTGGACAAACAACAAAAGAGAACCCTAAGGTTAAAAGCACAAAACTATGTGTTGCGAGGCAACGTTCTATACAAGCGTGGACTTGATGGAACATTCTTGCTTTGCGTCAGTAGAGACCATCAATGGCGGTTGTTGGACACATTTCACAACGAGGCATGCGGTGGCCACTTTTCATCAAGGGTCACAACATTCAAAATTCTGCGGGCACAGTTCTTCTGGCCAACTCTGTTCCGCGACGTGTATGAATGGGTGCGAGTCGTGCGACAATGTCAACAGTGCCAACAATTTGTTGGCAAACTGAAGCTAGCAGCCATTCCACTAAGGCCAGTAATAATAGATGCTCCATTCCAGCAATGGGGTATCGACTTCGTAGGTCTAATAAACCCACATTCCAGTAAGGGACATGTCTATGTCCTTCGGCAACGGATTATTTTACCAAATGGGTTGAAGCAGTTCCTACGAAGAATGCTACTTCTGAAGTTGTGTGCACATTCCTCAAAGAAAACATCATCACACGCTTTGGAGTACCAAAGAAGATCGTGACCGACAATGCTACAAGCTTCTCATCAGAGGAGTTAGTAGAATTCTGTTTCGACTACGGCATCACACTGTCCCATTCTTCAGATTACTATCCACAAGGCAACGGACAGGCCGAGTCATCCAACAAGAACATAGTCACGATCGTGCGCAAGATGGTTGAAACCAATCAACGGGCTTGGCACATTAAGTTATACGACGCTCTTTGGGCTGATAGGGTCACACCCAAGAGAGCTATCGGCACTTCCCCCTTTGTTATTGAAGTGATGCTACCCATCACTTTGGAGTTGTCAGCTTTGCAAGAAGAGAGGGTGGAGGTTGTTGATAAAATCACTCAGCACCAAGAAAGAGTGAAGAAGATCTTCGACAAAAAGGCTCGGCAACGAGACTTCGAGATCGGAGATAGAGTCTTGCTGTGGGACAAGAGACATGAACCAAAAGGAATGCACGGAAAATTCGACTCCCTTTGGTTGGGCCCGTTCCTGATACATGATGTTGCAGGAGAGAATTCTTACATTCTCTCACATTCAGACGGAAGGCCTCTTTCCATTGCCCTACAACGGGCAGTATTTGAAACATTTCATCCCTTCAGGGATGGGGTGAGTATATTGTAGATAATTTTTCGCTTTATCGTTATGTTGTTATGTTTTTCCCTGTTCCGTAAAGTATTGTCGTGTTTTAGGTGATCTCTTAGGAAGTCTTGTTTTAGGTGAATGAATAGGTGAGCCCCAATAATGAAGGTGAACTTCAAGTTCCTATGTGAAATAGGAAATGAATCCTGACACCGTTACCCAACTGATAAAGTATTGGTCTACGAAACTTGAGATTCTCGGTCCTCCTATGCCGTAGGTATCCGACATGGTCACTAGACAGAGCCTATGTTATACCCAAAATGAATTTTTTGGCATTTTGCTTAAATTGAGCTAAACAATGTAAAAATGCCATCGAAAGTATGTTTTAGGTCAAAACAAGCATGAAGTCTTTGTGGGTTTCTCTCAAGGAACCTATGGTTAAAATTCTAAAAAAATGGAAATTAGGGTTTTACGCCCCTATTTTTAAGGAAATCCTTAAAAATAGGACATTCTTGGAAACGATTGAAAATAATTCTGATGGGGTTAATTGCCTTCACGATCACACTGATCAAGTCAGAATCATCAAAAGACATGTTTTACTCTGGTGGGTCTACTTCTATTTTTCAGGAACAAAGTTAGGAGCTCCGTAGCCATTAATGGCAGATTGGCCAGTAGTAGGTGCTGAAAGCTAAACCTCAAAAGCTTCAACGAAGAAGCCATGGCGGAAAAGGTAAAAAAGATGCCGTTATAGCGAGGGAGTTTCTCAAAACAAAAAAGGCCAAAATTTGGCTAACTCTGGAAGGTGCACATTTTGCTACCAAGGCAAAACATAGTCTAAAGGTGAAAAAGGCGCCCCTCTTGAAGAAAGGCGCCCTTGGATCTCAGAGGGCAAATGTAATCATTTGGCATCTTCAACTCAGTCATCCTCTTCATTCTCATGCTGGCTCGACAACGAAACAATCAGCAAAATCATCTGATTCAGGGATCATTGACCAACCGTCAACAAAGTATAGAGGATCCATCAACAATGAAGATGCCAAAACAAAGAGCTTCATAGTAAAAGCGCCCCTGCTGGCCAGGGGCGCCCCTCAGTTACAGACACCAGATGAATCCATAAGCAACAACTCTATGCATGATATCTTTCTAGCTTCCTCCTAGCTATGTGATCAATTTGACAGTAGGTCCACAAGACACGCCAAACAATCATGAGTTGAGGTCAAGCAGAAAAAGCCAAAATTGAAGAACTGGAAAGACAAGCCAGAATATGGCTAAGGCATGGCTAAAAGCGCCCCTCTTGAGGAAAGGCGCCCTTTCTTGAGGGCATCCGGATTCAACCAAAATCTTCACTGCCTCCTAGGATGACCTTCTCAACTGTGACCTGTCTCATCAATGGAACTATCAACAAGAACTTCCGACAAATCAATCATCTGATGGAGGAGGTCAAAGTCAGGTAATTCATAGCATGAATAAATATAGTCAAAAGCTAAAAGCACCCCTGCTGGCCAGGGGCGCCCTTTAGTTTGAAGGACCTAAACTTGCCAGCTTCAACTGAGAAGTTAGTCATCCTGAACTGGACCAAGCTGGCTACTCGATGCATCGTCAAGTAGAGTCATCTGATTCATCTAGCATCGGGAACGTCAGATCAAAGCAAAGAGGGTTTGAAAAGGTCAAAACAAAGAACAGTCAATGAAAATTGACTAAGGCATTGTCAAAAGCGCCCCTCTCAAGGAAAGGCGCCCTTCTTTCTAGAGGCTTGAACTCAGTTTTCTGAGTTAATCCCTCCCAGACATATCTCATCATGCTGATCCCACCTCAACAACCGAACTGCCAACCACTGCTAGAGATCAACTGAGTAACCTGAATCAAAGATCAAACGGAGGCACTTCAGCTTGCAAAATGGACAAAAATGATCAACTTCAAGGATGGACGCCTAAAAGAAGTCAGCAAAAATGTTGACTTGAGTTGGCAAATTCGGAGCCAAAAAGAGGCCAAACACTCCATAATCAGTGGAAATCACCTTTTGGAACTCCAAATCAGACCTAAATCATGAGTTGTCTTCCATACTTGGTGGATCTCAACCCTAATCACCATATATTCATGCTAGGCGTCCCATTCTTCACTATTCTTTTTGCAGGTTGAAGGATAAAACATCAAATAGCTCCCAAGAACACGTTTTCAAGATCTAGCAGAGGTTTTGGACGGATCTTCAATATTTTTGAAGATCATTGGCAGTAAAAGTATTCTTCCCTAAAGATTGTTTCCAGAGGCAGATTATTGCAAAGTGGCAGTTTAGAACTTCCAATCCATCTTCTGTCTACTTCCTCTATTTCTGTCCATATTTCTTTGCATGTCACAGGAAACGACAGATAATCACAGATCTGGCAAACTGTGTATGATCAACACAACTTTTTCAACAAAACCCACATGTTGGATTTTTCCAGAAAAAGTAGCCCGTCTGCCCCTATTTTTAGGGTTTTCCGAAAAAAGTCGTAATTTTGAAAAACAGACAAACTAGGTTTGTTTAGCTTTGAAGCACGAACAAAACCCATCCATGTGTTGGATTTTTCCAAGAAAAATCACTTTCTGGTACCTCGTTGCCTCTACCACCAAAGGGCTCTTGCATGTCATAGAAAAACTCGTTTTTCCGAATTTCCGACGATCTGGGTTTGTTTAGAAAACCATTCTCAACGAAACCCATGTCTTGGAATTTTTCGTAAAAATTACCCCTGGCGAGGCTATTTTTAGCAGTTCCAGAAAAAGTGTCAGAACAGAGTCGTGTGCACAGTCAATCTTCAAGGTTTTCAGAATGCAGTACTCCCAGGTACAATACAAGACCAAGATGGTCTTATACCATGATTATCTAAAAACAACTGACATAGACTTATGGCAGAAAAATCCAGAGGTCAGTTCTGAAGATTGGAGGGCATGAACCAAATTACATTGCAGAACATTGAAGAATCCGGTTTATTCCAAGCTGCATCTATTCCGATCACCTTACAAAGCATTGAGCTTGTAACTGCTTGCACAAAGCATTACAACCCTACTACAAGAGAGATCCCGTCAGTAGACGGAAGAGTGATTTGCAACTTAAAGCCGAAGGACATAGAGACATGTTTTGCAATTCCACCATGCCCTACCAGGAAGGTCGTATTCGTGACAAAATGCAAAAAGGAATTCGAGGCTTCAAGGGATGAGTGTTCGCTTATAATGGCTGAACATTGGTTGAAAACAAAGAGAACCAGCTTGCCCAAGTTGGTTGGGAGAGGAGAATTCAAAGATGAGTACGAAGTGTTAATCACTCTACTAAGCAAAGTCACTGGACAAGAGGAGGGAAAATCCTTCCGGCCGTGGATGTTCTATATTATTGGCAAAATAATCAGCAGGAAAGAACATTACAACTGGGACTTTCTGATCAGTGACACGCTCCACCAACAATTTACAGGGTTTCTAGAAGAGCACCATTTCCACACGTGTTCCTACTTGGTCTACTTGATAGCCTTCCAAGGTAATTTCAGAACACTAAACACTGTGGGAACCCTGGGTGTGCAAAAGGTCCAAGAGTACTTTCCTCGCCTTGAGTTCACTCTAGTGGAAAGACACTTCAAGAAGATAAATGACCTTTTCACTATGCACACTGTGCACAAGCTAGACCATGAGATGCACGTTCGTATTTCACCAATAGCTAAGGCAACAATGGTGGACTGGGCGGATTGGTTCATCCAATTCCCCACTTTCACCTACATACGCGTGTATGGCTACAATGGCCACCCCGCCATGATGCCACGCTACCCCTCAAATAGGGTAGTGTTCATGGAATTCTTGAGGCAGTTGGCCAAGGTTCACTCTTACCTTCGCGTAAAAAAGAATTTTGCTGCAAAATTTCCTTTTCAGATGGCATTCTACAGATGCAGGATTGCAGCCGATGCTAGGTTGATAAGCCAGGAAATAGCGAGATTTAATCTCAAGTTCCTCATTGATAGGAGGTCATCATATGATCCTAGAGGCATCTTCGCAGCACATCTCGAACAAAGATCATCACATGAACCTTTAATGGAATATTTTTGGGTCAATTGCAAGGAGGAGTTCGAAGTAAGAAGAAGGAACTACAACAGATTCAAGCTCTCGCAGATTGCAGAATTCATGTTAGAGGACATCGGGGGCTTATCTGATAACGAAGAAGAGGTCATTCTTTCTTCCTTCTTCACGGGTCAAGTAGATGCACAACCACTCGACGAAGTAGACTGGTACACGAAAGAGAGTACGTCTATTGAGGAAAGAACTGGTAGAGTAGTTCAACATAGTCAACTCTACCTTGACAATAAAGGACAAGGTAGTACTTCCCCGATCAGAGCTGCCAACGGTTCAGTTTACACTACCTTCCTCATCTAAGAAGAAACCCAGACAAAAGAAGATGAGCATCCTTCCAGAAGGAATGCGGATGTCAGGGAGTACATGGGGAAGAAGAGGAATTGCTAGCACAAGCCAACAAGAGGTACGGGTGGAGACAACCACCAATTTACCTGAAACAGTTTGAGTATGCTACAGCTAGACTAGAGCCAGTGATTGAAATAATCGCTGTAAAGATGGAATCCATTGTAGAAGAAGTTGCAGCAGAAGCGGTGCTTGTAATAGAAACAGAACCACTGGCTTCACCACCATCACAGAGGTCGCAAAGTCCCATTGATTTGGACTCGCCACCACGATCCATTGCCACGGCACAGTCTCGTTCTTCCAGCATTCAGGGGACCTATCTTCCTCCTCCCAGCGATGCTAGTCGAGATTCTATCTGGTTAGAAAGCGCGCTTGGAAGGAAAAGGGAGAGACCTTCTTATCAGCTTGACTTCTCTGAATTCCACCATGTCCCACAAGACATGCCGACAAAGAAGTTGAAGAAGCAAATACATGTAGAGAGGAATGCAGACAACGAGGTTGTCATAGAGACTGCTGCCCCGCCTGAAGATAAAGAGATACATAATGTGAGGGTTGAGGATTTCACGCTTTCAAAGGTGAACCTTGGAAAGACCACTCGATAGGTGGAGGCAAACCTTCTCGGAATCGCCTCAGCGAGCGTCAAGGAAAGAATGACCAAGGATGGACAAGAGAAAGCAGCCTTGAAGGCTGAAAACCGTCAGCTAAGATTGTACATTTCGAGCTTCATACATGACACTCCCAACTCCTCGGCCTTGCCTCAAGGACTATTGGATCTCCCAGCTGAAAAAAACCATCATCAGTTGATCACATACGACAAACACTTGAGACGTCAAGTGGATGAGTTTGTCGTCAAAGGACGGTGTGTATTAGCAAAAGCATATCAGCTGAGAGACATAGCACATGGTCTTCGATCAGAAATCTAGCAGTCAAATTTGAAAGCAGCTCAAGAGAGGCCGAGAGAGGAAGCGACAGTTGCTGATCTACAACAGGCATACCAATCAGTTACAACCACTGAGAACAGATGCCATCTCTTTGATTGGAAAGAACAATTGGCATACAAGGTGAGAGCCTATGATGCCAATTCAGTGGAGCTGATTGACTATAGACGCTTTGTCGCTAACATTATCAACTTCGCAAGAACGTTGGTAATATCCTTCCTCGAGTTAGAATATCAGCGGGAAGGAGGAGAATATGCTGAGCTTGAAATGATACAGACACGGTTTCGAGACGTCATCCGTGCTTCTTTCCTTGAAGACCCCAATGGCTGCAAATTAGCCAAAATTGCAGCCATGTCTATCCAGTTAGATGAAGCAGCTGCCCAATGCATAAACTATCAGCAGCAGCTTGTGACAAGTGAAGAAATGCTTAGACGCCACATAGTCATCTTGAAGAGCATTAATTGCCCGGAAGCCGAAGAGGTCAACGACTGGATAGAGACTTTGTTGACCAGTGGTGAAGAGGTATAAAGCACCAAAGAAGGACGTCCTACCCTCCAAATAGCAATAAATACAACTGAAGTCAACTTGATGCCCCTTTCCAAGTTGACTCCAGGTCTCCACAGATCATGCATGTCAGATTCCACTAATCTAGGATGTCTAATTAACTCCCACGATTTGTGGATCTCAGATCTCCTTTAAAGGTGGATGTCTATTTGGAGACATATTTGTAATTGTAAGTTCACTTTTAGTTAGGTGTCAGTTAACTGAGGTAGACTCCCAGCTTGACTTTTGTTTAGTTTTAGTTAACTGAAGTAGATTTCCAGTTAACTGCTTGCTCACCTACTTTTAGACACAGGAATAAATCTTGCTGATTGGCAAGAACTGTTTGTTAACTCAAGGAGATTTTAGGGTTGCCTACTCCTTTGAGTTTTTATAAATAAGAGCCTTGGGCTCATTATTTGTTTAACCTTTATTTGCTAAGCAAAATTGCTGCGCCATTGTTGCCAGAGTTAGCTTGTTTATATCTGTTCACTCTTGGATGAGAGTTCGCTGGTTGATCGTAATTGTGCATGATTTCGTGCCTTTGCTGTCTCGACCTTTGTAATTCTTTGGAGAAGCTTGAAGAAATAAATCAGCTGCTGCATGCTTGGTTGATCTAAATACTTGAGTTCTTTCAAAGTCTTGTTTTCAAATAGTGTATTGTTTCAATCTCCTCCTTGGACAGGTGTCGTCACCTCCTTGGATATTTTGTCATCGATCATTATCGTGTGATGTTGTTTAATGATTTGTCTTGCAGCCTACACTTTGGACAGGTGTCATCACCTCCTTGGGAATCTTGTTAGATAGGCCATCGTTCCTTGTTGTTTCCAGTGAGCTGTTTCCAAGCCTACACCTCGGACAGGGGTTCCTCCTGCTTGGCAAGTCTCAGATCCAGTTTACCGTAAGAGAGTGTTTACTTGTATCGAGCCCTATCTTGGTATATATCCGAGAGTTCAGAGCCTCGGCCATATTCCATTGAGACAGAGGATTCAAGTGATCCAACCAATCCATTTCGCTCCTACGCCCTCATGCTTTGTTTATCTTGAGGAGGTAGGATAGTTTAGAAGCTTAGTTAGTCGTAGTTAAGATCTGCGGAAACTAGAGAAAAGCTTAGCTACAACGCATTGTGTTTATGTACATTAGAAAATCAGCATAGAGAGATCTTCCTCTCTATAATCCGAAGAGCATGTACTAGCACACTTGCAATAGCTGTCTGTTTCTAGTAAGCACTCTAGAGGTGCTAATTGAAACGCCAACACCTTTGTAATAAATCTGAGATATATTACAACTTGTGGGTTTTCCTAAACAGTTGAGTTTTCAGCACTTGCATTGCAAATATTTGTATTAGTTGTTATTTATCTATATTGCAACATCTCAAACAGAAAACACATCAGATAACAGAACTCAAAATAAATAAATATAGGATGCATATTACACTTTGATACGATTTGATGGACAGATTATGGTAAGGAGGGGTGAATTGTGATGCCCCCAATTACAATTCTATAAATGGATGATTTATCAAACATGTGCAATCTGAAACAATAATTAAATAATCGATGTAGATTCCAAACCCTAGCTGATTAGCAATAATGCAATATTGTAAACCCTTGTAAATCAAATTTACACTTCCAAACATCAAATTCAAACCCTCATAATGCTGGTATATATCCTTAAATGTAAGCATAAATAGTAGATCTGAATTGTATTTGTCAAATATATCAAATATGATTGTTGATTTATGACTGATATCTTATGGATAGCAATACTATCATTTACCAATATTTATATGAAACCCTTATACATTGAAATTAATCAAACATAAAAGTATAAATGGATAATGAGTTGCTAGATAAATTAAGCAATAAATATGGAAATACCAACACAGAAACCTTAGATCTGATTTTTATTTAATCATAACAGCTAAAATAAACACCAATGCTGATATATTGAACTGGAAAACTATTTTTTCAGAATTTCAAAGTGACAAATATCCACTCGCAAGATGACATACAACAGATCTAATAATTCATTGATTGCATGACTGAAAAAGACATCAAACGCTGATGGTACAAAACCCCTTAAATAGTATGGTGATATATCTAAGGCAGTGATTAAACCTATAGCATAGTATGGTGACTAGAAACAATGATAATCAATGTTGTGCAATAGCATAAAACCTTGAAACACCTTCATAGCTGCAAATGAAAGTGTTCTGAAAAGATACCGAATGATTTGCTTGCAAATACTAATCAGTTCAAGCTAAAATCTTCAATAAATCACTATAGTGAAACTATAGTAGCAACATGTAAACTTAAAATTTTGGTCAAAACGCTGATTTGATGATGTGGTATAATGCTTTTGCAAATATGAATCAAATAACTGTATTCAATATGTCCAAATGTGGTCTTTGAGTAGAATCACCTCAAAGGATATGAGGGTTTTCATCCTAAAATCTAATTATGAAAATTCAATAGAGTTTTCATCCTCTGGATCTCCAACACCAAGGGTTTCATCCTTGAATGCTTCAATTTCCAAAATGGAAGGAATAATAAAATGAAAAAATCAGATATTATGGAATGGGATGAGTTGATGTGAGCTTTGACTTCCCTTTTATAGGTGCTTGCTTTGAGCCCTCTATTTTGTTTTTGTATATATATATTTTCCCTCCAAGTAGTTAAAAATACTTTTAAACTACATCCAAAGTGAAAATAACTGCAATCAATATGTCCAAATAATACTTTTGAATTATAAGTTGAATAAAGTGTTAATAACATTTTTTAAATATTACGTAGAACCTAAAATAATATTTAAGTTGCCCTTTTGAAAATAAAGTGATTGGACTCACTTGAAATATCATCATTTTTATTTCCCTTGCTCTATCCTTTAGCCTACGGAAAATGGGGATAGGCTAGAGGTTGACCTAATCTTCAAAAGGGGACATGACATGAACCCTTATTTATAACAAATTCATTAGCTTCTTATGTAAGATCGTACTAACCACATTGAGATTACTGGCCATCTACCCCTATTAATTATCTACCTATTACCACTACCTACCACAACTTACATAAATAACGAGTATTTTATAAAATATAAGCTTCATTGTAAGATAAGTCATTTACATTTTGTCAAAAAATTGTTGTGTTTAGGCACATAACAAGAACTTCACACCATTAAGAACGTTTCTGAGAACTTACAATATTTATTTTGAATTTTTTTGAGATCCTACATTATATTTTTATCTTTAAAGTGCATGCCAAAGAGTTTATTAGGATGGTTTTAATTTTTATTATGAAATTATAAATATTTTGGACAACTTACTACATTGTGTGATGATTCTGTGCAGGTTTTCCTTCTCAACAATGTTTTTTGCCCATAGTAAGTTTGTTAACTTTCTGTTCTAATTATGTTTAGTGACTTCTTATTTATACTAAGTACTAGAGGCGATAACCAAAATCAGAACTTGTCTGCTGGTTTTCTGCTTGCAATGAATGATCCGTTTCCTGGAACTATCTTCCATTATTTTTTGGTCATTAGCTTTTCTAGTCAGTGCGCACAAGAAAGTGGGTCTGTTTAGTATTTGAAAAGAAGCACAAAATACTATTTGTCTTTTAATTTCAAGGTATAAAATCTGAGGCAAAATAATATCGAATTGATGCAGGAGAACAAATATTGAGCAGCCTTGGACGGATGGTTTTAATCGTATGGCTGTTTGTAGTTTTGATCATCAATTCAAGTTACACAGCAAGTTTGACCTCAATCCTTACTGTGCAACAGCTTTCAACCACCATTAAAGGAATTGATGATTTGATATCAAGCAATCTCCCGATAGGATATTTGAATGGGTCCTTTGTTAGAAACTATTTGTCAAGGGAGCTTAATATAGCTCAACCCAGACTTATTGCTCTTGATTCTCCTGAAAGTTATGCTAATGCTCTATTGGAAGGACCAAGCAGAGGAGGTGTCGGAGCAGTTGTAGATGAACTTCCACCTAGCCAACTCTTAGTAGCAACTCAGTGTGATTTGAAAATAGTTGGTCAGCCATTCACTAAAAGTGGATGGGGATTTGTACGTACTTTTCATTTGTGCCCACAACCATTCTTTTCTGGCAATGATCATATGATTTTACAAGCTGCATTTTACATTAGAGATACTACTTTTCTGCTTTTCCTTGTGATGCTGAATTGTGTTTTTCTCCTGTTTCATTTTTTTTGTTTGACAGGTTTTCCAAAAGGACTCCCCACTACAAATTGACATATCAACAGCAATTCTGAACCTTTCAGAGACAGGTGAACTTCAGCATATCCATGATAAATGGTTGGGTGCAAATATATGCAGTTCACATTCCAAGCAAAATGGACCTAAGCAACTTGGCCTGACAAGCTTTTGGGGTCTTTTCTTGATCACTGGAGCGGCATCCTTTGTTGCTCTTATTGGATTCATATGTTGTTTGGCTTTTCAATTCAGGCATCATCCAAGAACTTCTGATGATTTGCAGAATGCTAAAAGTGCTTTGAGAAAGTTTGCTTCTTTTGTTGATCGTAAGGAGACTGATCAAAGAAAAGGAAGTTCAAGGGGGAGACGGACTGATGAGCAGGTGGAAACAAACTAAATTACAAGTGAATGTACACTCTGACACTGCACTAAATGATATTGGTTGTCAGTCGCCAATAATTCATAGTAGCAAATCTTTACAAAAAATCACAATAACTTGCAAGTAATCAGCACTTGGCAGGTTTGGCAATCTGATGCGAATTGGATCAGCAATTTTTTCTCCATACTTGGGTCCAGATCCCAAGGCACCAAAAAAAGGCATATACTTGAGATTCAATTCTAATTTGGCATGAAATTAGTAAAAAAAGGAACAGTATTTTTTTCTATTTTTATGAATTTTTCAGTGTTTTTCTAATTGCCTAATTAATTGAAAAAATCTTCTATCTTTTGGTTCGCTAAGCCGATATGGAGAAGGATTTTTGCTACTATGGTCACATTAACTATATCTTCACTGGGTGGTACCCTTTTTTAAAGGCCTATCTTGACTGTTTGATAGCATGCGCCATTCATAAAGCCAATCTAATGAACTTGAAGAAAGTTATTAGCCAACCTTGCCTTTGCAGATGGAAGCACCATGTTGGTGTGAAGTGAATTTCAATTCAAGTGGCAGGTCCAATCAATGCCAATATCAAACAAAATACTAGATTGATTATATTCCCCCTTAACAATGAAAGTAAAGAGGTGTTCCCTTGGTAAGCGGAATGCTTCTTTCAAATAACAAGTAACTGTGGCTCTGCTTCAGATACTATCATGGAGACTCTAGTCAGTCTTCTAACTGGCTTTGGTTTGTTCTGGCCTTACATGTTGTTTCCCTTGTTAAAATGGCACATAACTACACATTGGGTCTTTTAGTCATCTATTTTGAGACTTCCTTGCTTCCTGCTATGTGTGTTTGCTCTGTACTGTCCAGTGCCATGATTTATTGGATTCCAATTGGCTTGTAACAGATCCAAGCACGACTCCACCTCTTCATCTGAGAACGCAAACATATTCTATTTGCTTACTGAAAATGGTGGGAATCAGTACAACACAAGCATCAACTGTCAATGGCTTTGTATGAATCTGTCTACATATGAAATATTTAAATTTGCTTCTTAGCAGACTTGTTTTCTGGAACTAACATAAAGATTTCACTACTAATAAGGAAGCAGAAACCACATGCTTCCTGAAATTCAGCTAAATGCATATTAATATTCTAGTGTTATTTCTGTAAATTTTCAAATTTTAGTGTCCGTCTTGTGCCTTATATTTGTGCAGATAATTTTTTCTTAATTCTCCAGTCTTGATATAATGCTTACAACAGAAGGAAAGTGAATGTGAATAAAATTAGCAGCCTTCATAACCCTGTGGTCGCAATTGCATTATATAATGCATCCTTCTTTTAATGCTAATATTCCCTTTTAATAGTGTTTCATGTGATAAACCAAAATTTGAAGTGAAACAATATAATTTTACATTTCACTTTAATGATTTATTTAAAAAATATTTAGTATGTTTATTTATTTAATTTATTTTTCCAACAAGTTGTTAGATCCAAATTGTCTCCATCTCGGTTGTCTTGAGATTTGTGAAGGTGCAAGAGACATATTTCTAACATGGTCATCAATCAACTTTGGTCAGTATGGAGGCATTCCAACATTAAAAGGACAACAAACATTGATCTTAGATGACACTTGGTGCAATTGTGTGGAATATCTTCTTAGCTTCATTGAATCCACTATGAGCAGTATCCATTATATTGACATTGATGATACATGCTTGAGAAAGGTAGATGATGGCATGGACTTGTTTACAAAGACGAAGACCATCATAAATAATAAATAACAATATTTTGAAGAATATTTCTTCAAACAAGGGAACACAATAATTGTTGAGTAAAGAAACAAAATGACCATCTCACTACATATTTACTAACATTAATTGCAAAATACCAAAGCACTGACATCCTTTATTTGATAAGAATGGTTGCCCCATACAAAAATGTAAAAGTCAATGAAGATTATAAGCTAGCATTTACTAGAATCTTTCTTGATCTTGGTTTGGAGGATGTACTTACACATGAGTTAGTTGATTTTGTACATTTCAATGGTCAAATTACAAAGAAGGATGCTTACAATTGGCGGTACATCCTCTGATAAACATTTCATCTCCTACAACATCTTGCAATCAAAATCTTATCACAAGTGCTTTTTTATTTATTCTAATATGGAACTCCCTAAATTTAATTTTTAATTTTATTTTTGAAATATTTTTCTTTGAATTTGAAGTTTCATTTATAATTTTATCTCTTTAACTCACTAACTTTGTGTAAAATGTTGTCAATTTGTTTTCACTTGCGTTGTACTCAAAATGAAAATTTTGGCATTTTGCTTAAATTAAGCTAAACAATGTAAAAATGCTGTCAAAAGTATGTTTTAGGTCAAAACAAACATGAAGTCTTTGTGGGTTTCTGTCAAAGAAACTATGGTAAAAATTTTGAAAATTTGAAAATTAGGGTTTTATGTCCCTATTTTTAGGGAAACCCTTAAAAATAGGACCTTCTTGAAAATGATTGAAAATAATTCTAATAGGGTTAATTGACTTCACGATCACACTGATTAAGTTAGAATCATGAAAATATATGTTTTACTCTGGTGGGTCTATTTCTATTTTTTAGGAACATAGTTAGGAGCTCCGCAACCATTAATGACAGATTGGCCAGTACCAGGTGCTAAAAGCTAAGCTTCAAGAACTCCAACGAAGGAGCTATGGTGGAAACATATGAAAATGATGTCGTTCAACGAAGGAGATTCTCAAAACGAAAAAGGCCAAAATTTGGCTAACTTTGGAAGATGGACGTTTTGTCTACCAAGGCAAAACACAGTCACAGTTGAAAAAGGCGCCCCTCTTGAAGAAAGGCGTCCTTGGATCTTAGAGGGCAAATGTAATCATTTGACATCTTCAGATTAGTTCTCCTCTTCACTTTTGTGCTGGCTCGACAACACAACTATCAGCAAGATCATTTGATTCAGGGATCATTGGCCAATCGTCAGTGAAGTATGGAGAATCTATAAATAATAAAGATGCCAAATCAAAGAGCTTCAAGCTAAAAGTGCCCCTGCTAGCTAGAGGCGCCCCTCAGTTCAAGGTATTAGATGAATCCATCGACAGTTGCTTCATACATGACATCTTTTCAGCTTCCTCCCAGCTATGTGATCGATTTGACAGTAGGTTCATAGGACACACCAAACGATCACACATTGAGATCAAGCAGAAAAAGCTAGAACTGGAGATTGAAAAGACAAGCCAAAAATTGGCTAAGGACAGAGGAAAAACACCCCTCTTTGAGAAAGGCACCCTTTCTTTGAGGCATGCAGATGCAGCCTGAATGCTTACTGCTCTCCAGAACAACCGTCTCAGCTATGATCAATCTCGACAACGAGATTGTCAACAAAAGGATCCGACAACTAAATCATCTAATGACAGAGATCAAGGCAAGCAGTTTTCAGAGTAGACAAAACTAGTCAACAAGCTAAAAGTGCCCCTACTGGACAGGGGCGCCCTTGAGTTTGAAGGACATAAACTCACTGTCAGCGACTGAGAAGTCAGTCATCCTATGCAAGACCGAGCTGGCTACCCGATGCATGGTCAAGCAGAGTCATCCAACTCATCCATCAATGAGAACATCAAATCAAAGCATAGAGGGTTTGAAAAGGCCAAAACGAAGAACAGTCAATGAAAATTGATTAAGGCACAACCAAAAGCGCCCCCCTTGAAGAAAGGGGCCCTTCATTCTAGAGGCTCAAACTTAGTTTTCTGAGTTAATCTCTCCCAAGCATATCTCGTCAAGCTGATCCCATCTCAACAACGAATCCGTCAGCAACTGTCGAAGATCAACTGAGCATCTAGGATCGAAGATCAAACAAAGGCACTTCAGCTTGCAAAAATGATCAAAACTCCAAAAGGGACGCCTAAGAAAGTCAGAAGCAAATGTTGACTTGAATTAACAAATTTTGGAGGCAAAAAGAGGCCAAACACTCCACAATCAGTGGAAATCACCTTTTTGAACTCCAAATTAGGCTCAATCATGAGTTGGATGCCCAATTGATGCTTGCAACTCCAAATTGACATAATCAAAGCATCTAGGCATCCATTATTCATTATTTCTTTGCAAGTTGAGGAGCTCAAGAACGAATATTTTTCTTCTACAACATTTTTGAAGATCTAACAGAGGGGTTTTCACCATTCTTCATATTTTTGAAGATCTGTTGCACATAGGGACTATTTATCAGAGTTTGCATCAAAAGGCATAATTCTTCTAGATTGACAGCCGATAACTTTCAATCCACCTTCTGTCTACTTCCTCTATTTCTGTCTAAAATTCTTGCATGTCCAAGAAAACGATAGATAATCATAGATCTGGCCAACTGGGTATGATCAACACAACATTTTCAACAAAACCCACATGTTAGATTTTTCCAAAAAAAGTAGCCATGCTGCCCCTATTTTTTAGGGTTTCCGAAAAAAGTCATAATTTTGAAAAACAGACATTGTTCGACTCTGAAGCACGAACAAAACCCATGTGTTGGATTTTTCTGAGAAAAATCACTTTCTGGTGCCTCGTTGCCTTTGCCACTGAAGGGCTCTTGCATGTCATAGAAAAACATGTTTTTTCGAATTTCTAACGATCTGGGTTTGTTTAGAGAATTATTCTCAACAAAACCCATGTCTCATAATTTTTCGTAAAAATTACCCCTGGCAAGGCTATTTTTAGCGGTTCCAGAAAAAGTTGTCTGAGCAGCATCGTGTGCACAGTCAATCTTCAAGGTTTTCAGAACGCAGTTCTCCCAAGACGAATACAAGACCAAAATGGTCTTACTCCATGATTTTTTGAAAACGACTGGCATCGATTTGCATCGGGCACACCCAAAGGTCAATCTAGGCAGATTGACAAGCATAGACACAAGTCCATCAGTTCCATAATGGTTTCACCTCGTATATCTGATCGCCTTCCAAGGCCAGTTTAGAGGACCGTAACCATTGGAATTTTACACATGCAACAAGTTTATGTGCATTTCTCATGGTTGGAGTGATCGTGGTCAAACTTCGCGATTTCATCATACAACACTCTTCCATTGAGAAAGATCAAGGAAAACGTCAAAGTTGCAAAAGAACACGAAAGGTAGTCATTCCCAACACATAGCCGCCATCGGTTAATAGTACACTACCTTCCACGTCAAAGTGGAAACGCAGACAAAAAGAAAAGGAGTAACCGTCCTAAGGGAAGCAAAATGAAGGAGATGCATATATCAAGTTGTTGACAAACGATAACGATCTCCGTATGAATAAGTCAACGAATGAACAAAAGAATGGTTGACCAATGATGATGAGGTGTCAAACACCTCAAGAAGGACGTCCTACCCTCCAAAATAGCAATAAATATGACTGAAGTCAACTTGATGCCCCTTTGCAAGTTGACTCCAGATCTCCACAGATCATGCATGTCAGAGCCCACTGATCTAGGATGTCTAATTGACTCCCACGATTTGTGGATCTCAGATCTCCTTTAAAGGTGGATGTCTATTTTGGAGACATATTTGTAATTTAAGTTCACTTTAGTAAGGTGTCAGTCAACTAAGGTAGACTTCCAGTTTGACTTTTGTTTAGTTTCAGTTAACTGAAGTAGATTTCTAGTTAACTGCTTGCTCACCTACTTTTAGACATAGGAATAAATCTTATTGATTGGCAAGAACTAATTGTTAACTCAAGGAGATTTTAGGGTTGCCTACTCCTTTGAGTTTCTATAAATAAGAGCCTTAGGCTCATTATTTGTTGAACCTTTATTTGCTAAGAAAAATTATTGTGCCATTGTTGCCATAGTTAGCTTGTTTATATCTGTTCACTCTTGGATGAGAGTTCATTGGTTGATTGTAATTGTGCATGATTTCGTGCCTTTGTTGTCCTGACCTTTGTAATTCTTTGGAGAAGCTCGAAGAAATAAATCAGATGGCACATGCTTGCTTGATCTAAATACTTGAGTTCTTACAAGGTCTTCTTTTCAAATAGTGTATTGTTTCAATCTCCTCGGACAGGTGTCGTCACCTCCTTGGATATTTTGTTGTCGATCATTTCATATGATGTTTAATGAGTTGTCTTTCAACCTACACTTTGGACAGACCTGTCGTCACCTCCTCGGGAATCCTGTTAGTCAGATCATCGTACCTTGTTCTTTCCAGTGAGCTGTTTCCAAGCCTACACCTCGGACAAGGGTTCCTCCTCCTAGACAAGTCTTAGATCCAGTTTACCGTAAAAGAGTGTTTACTTGTATCAAGCCTTATCTTGGTATATATCTGAGAGTTCAGAGCCTCGACCATATTCCACTGAGACGGAGGGTTCAAGTAATCCAACCCATCCATTTCACTCCTACGCCCTCATGCTCTTTTTATCTTGGGGAGGTAGGATAGTCTACAAGCTAGTTAGTCGTAGTTAAGATCTGTGGAAACCAGAGAAAAAGCTTAGCTACGACACATTGTGTTTATGCACCCTTGTGTCCTGCCGCTGAGTACAAAAGATAGGAACCTTAGTATGCCCTTTTTTACATAGAAAATCAGCAAAGAGAGATCTTCCTTTCTATAATCCGTGGAGCATATACTAACATACTTGCAATAGCTGCCCATTTCCAATAAGCACTCCAGAGGTGCTAATTGAAACACCAACAACTTGAGTGGAGTTGGAGCACACATTTTTTAATCTACTTAGTAAAGATTGACATCAATAAAAGTAAGGGATTTAGCTTACAAGCATTCCAACTTGCATCTTCATTCACACAAACAAAATAATTGTAAAGGGAAATGATGTGGGATATAGAGCCAAAACAAGCTAAATTGGATGCTTTTGCTGCCTAAACATATTTGATATTTATTTTTTTAGTCAAATAGTGAGCATACATTTTGTGCAAGTGTTAGTGGTACTCCTTGTTGTTCTTCTAATCTACCTACATCATCTAGCATCAATACTCAATGTTCATATTTACCTCTTTCTTGTCTATCATCATAATTGTGTGTTAATATGTGTAAACCCTATTCAAGTTGTGGCCTTTTCCATTTGTTTGTGTTAGAAACATGAAATAGATTGATAACCCAAGAAACTTTATGAGAGAAATTCTAAGTGACATAAATTGGAAAAACATAAACAATGCAAAATAGTGACTTCGTGAGATATGGAATGCTAGAATTATAGAAATGCATTAAGAACTTCCAAGATGGAAAACGGATATGCAAGAGTATCCAAGAGTATGCAAATACAAGCTAGGTAGTGAGTTTATATAGAATTAGGGTGAGGGTGGAGGTGGAAAACCAACCAATAGGAAGTGACCACCAATATTAAATAAAGTGATGAAACACTAAATGCTCCACCTTTCTAGGATGGTGACACCTCATCACCTTACCTCCTAGTTATTAAATAATACTCAATTTATTATTCTAAGCAAGCTGTGAAATTTTCCACTAAGTCTCTACAATTTTATTTTTTATTCAATTTGCAACAACTACCAACTTAACTGGCCAAGCATCTTCTATCTAAATTAGAAGTATTGATTTCAAAACTTCTCCATTCGTCATGGTGACAAAAGCTCAATCTCACCACGGATGTGTTTACACTCAAAGGTGTTAAGCTTTGTCGGTTAGAGTCATACCTAGACCTAGACCTAAACCTTGAGGATTCATGATGATCCTACCTACGTATCCCCTCGTGGGAAATCAAAGGCTTTGTAGTTTGCCCACCAATGTTAAAGGGAGTTCATACTCTCCTCTTGTATGAGATCTTTAATCTCATCTTTACACCATGACTATTCATTAAGCACACACTATCAACTTAGCCAATTGTAATAGAATGATAATGTTTAGCCGTCAAGTGTTGGTTCCATACCAAACATAACCAAGCATTAGTGTACAAAAGTAGCCAAATACATAAGGGTCATATCATACCATAATCCCAAAGATCATACACAATGGCAATCGAGCAAATATCCACATATACACAAGGTAACTAGCTCATACACAAGTACAATAATGTCTGGCTCATGTGCACATCACAAGTACAATAGTGAATAATTCATTCATATCACAAGTACAACCGTGATTCGCGCGTATGTATATCACAAGTACAATAATGAATGAATCACACACATCACAAGTACAATGACAACAAATCATATGTATATCACAAGTACAATAGTGGTTAGCTCCAACATACATCACAAGTACAATAGTGATTAGCTCCACCATACATCACATACACATAGTGATTTCTTGACACATATACAATGGCTAACTACACCTTCCCTTTATGCATCCCAAATAGAAAAAGAATTTTGATGCATTGTGCGCTATATCGGGGGTCCATCCTTTTTTTTCGGTCTTCTACACCATCAGACAAACTAGGTGGAGGATTCAATGTATCCCATACTACACTAGGGGTCTATCCTCAACCCAACAAGGCCAAGTATAGCAGCTGACAACCGAGAAGGGGATTCAATGTATCCCATACTACACTAGGGGTCCATCCTCCATTTCAAATTTTTCCACAAGTAGTCAACCTATCCAACCTGGGAGATTCCAACTTCAATCACCTATAGGCCACCAATGATAAGTATGTCCACCCAAGAAGAAATAACTTCTGAAAAATACCACCTTTCAACCTTAGTGATATTGTCAACTATCTTCTTCACAAACCAAGTAACACTTGACATTGATCACCCATTGCTATAGGTGACTGCTAGTGAACTCTCTTGATAGAATAGTTAGTTCTGGTTACCGTTACCTACACGGTAGGGTACTACCTATGCAATCGTTATGGTATCAAATCTTAGATAGCCCCTAGCAATCCACCTTTGTGAACCAAGTGAATTTCGACTAATCCAAAAGATACAATAGTAGCTCTAGGCATCTACCATTGGCACGATCCAATGACAACCTGATAACTGTTACTGTATAATAACTAGGGTATCCCCTAGTGATCCACCTCCATAAACCAAGTGAATGCCAGCTAATCCCTATCAGTAGTCCAAACATTGATCATTAACATAATCCAATGATTGTTTGTCACTGCTCAAATACCCTAGAGGTTCACACTTGGGTAGATAATACATAACATGATTCACAATATTAGTCAGGTAACCTAGATAAATATATCATAGTGAATAGATCCATGGGCCTATACATAGAGACCTTTATTTATGGAGTTGTATTTCACAAAACATAAGAGTTACACATAACCAACACAATGACCTTTACTCAACGTGTACATATAATCAAATACCGACTATAAAGTAGTCAATCTCTTACTTCATCTTGCTTACTATATAGAAACATATTATTTATTAAATACGAGTTATTAGGTTTCCTTAACTCATCCATAACTATCTAATACCTATTTCAGCCTCAAATTGAAGCCTATTAAGAGAGAAGGTAAAAAAAATAGGAGAAACCCCAACCCTTGCAGTTATCCCCCTAAACACTCCCCCTATGAACTTGAGGTCATAGGGGCATCCTTCACCTGAGGACTACCTACATACTCACTTCCAAATGGGATCAAAGTCACATGTAGTTCTCCTTACAAGGTATCTCAGGGATACCTACACACCACTTCCCAATTTAGTGAATATATACCATGGCACTTCCATCAACATATGCAAAAATATCAAATTAAGCCTTACCTTATTTATTATTCCTAACTCAATGCAAGCATCCCCAAACCCATTACAATTTCCTATCAATGATATCATTCCACATTTGGTACGCTGATGATAATACCAAATAGTTTATAACAGAGGGTTCTATTTAGGATTAGAACGTGATAACATGTATACAACATGATATTGTAATCTTAGATATCACATGTGTATTGATTCTTGATATATTAAACCACTATATTATACTAATGAGAAACCCCTTAAAAATTCATATGTGAGGATACCATGGTAGAATAAATATCTCAATTAGGGTACATTTACTAATAGTAAGAGTAGTAATACTCAAGATCTATTCACATTGTGACAATTATGTGAAGCTCCAATATGGCTCCCAAAAGATATTCAACCCCCATCATGATCTTATTTATTTTTGACATCAATCCCCATTAGAACATGCCAAGACATAACATAATAGTTATAAACTTTCTCTAAGAAAATTCGATACGTAATTCGACTCTAGATGGTTGACAACACTATATCCATTGGATCAACATCCAATTATACATCCAATAATAATATATTATTAATCTCTTAATATCCTTTATTATTTGGTGAAATCCATTACTTTTAAAATAGCCTTAGTTCATGAAATATGAAAAGTTCATCCTAACGACTTATAACTACATATGAAATTATTGGTAAGCAATAAGATATTAGGATATGTTATACTATATGATTGTAAATGGATTTATATCTTAATCTCTACACAACTATTGAAATAAATGATAGTTTCATTCCATTTAATCATGCAACAATTTGGTACCATTCCCTTAGTTTAATCGATAGTTCAAATGCAACTTAAGAATTCTATAGACATCATGTAGTAGTATAACACCTATACACGTACTCCTAAATCTAAAACAGATTACCCAAAAGTGCCAATTTGAAATAATGTTAAAATATGAATACAATATAGTTTTAGTTCATAAAATAGATAATTTGTTCATGCTTTCCATTTATACTAATTATAACCTTGATGGTCAATAGTAGGAAGGTATTAGAAGATATCACTTAACATGATTACATAAGGTTTATCTCTTAATTGGATCTCAACAACATTATCAAATTAAACGATAGTTGCCTTCCATTTACTATGTAATTATATGGTGTTTTATTAAACCTATAATATACTTCATTCATTCACCTAATAATCTCCATAGAAAGGTTCTCATATTTAAGAGGTTGATAAACATTTTATACTCAAATAACTTGCCTCTATCACAATATCAATGGATTACCCAGGTTACCGAGTTGTTCCAATTATATGTTTAATAAGGTGTGATTGTTGTACCAATAAATGAAGTCACCATCACTCACAAAATTATAAAACTACTAGCCAAACCTTGTATTAATTATATCTATTTTCTAGTTCATTTTATTTTCCTAGTTGATATCATTAACTACAATTATGAAAATAATTAAAATACCATTTTATATAGATGGATAAGCATCTAATATTTCTCTTGGATCAAATTTACCCTCAGCAATAACATACTCATCAGTATCATTAAACCATCTTGCTTAAAGTATCATACAATAGCTTATACAATGTTGTCCTTTTATTACTAATTGTTTTCTCTTAATCCTAAGCCAAGGTAGGCTTATACGAACTACAAAGGTTACTCTGATGGTTAGTGAACTAAAGAGATAATATTAATATTTGGCTTTCTAATTTTATTTTATGCGTGCAATGATTTGATAAAATAACAAAATATGCATCTTTCCTAGACTATATGTGATTCATGAAAATGGAAAAGGTTTAAAACATATATTTTCAAATCCTTTATCTATGGCATGCCTGTATACAAAGGTGTTTGGTGTTCGAGGTAACACATAATACTTATTAATAATACTTGGAAATTGAACTTTAGGAAAATCCATCGAAGAACTCTATCTCTCTCGATGCCCCTTTTGTAGGAGATGAACACTTTAACCCAAAAGAGGGGTTTGTAATTCCAACAACACCAAAATGCTCGATAATCACTCGTGGAACTTGAGAAATATAAATACTAGTAGAAGGATCTAAAGAGGAAACCCCATCCCAATATACCTTCTTGAAAAAGCATCAAGTTTCAGCATAGCCTTCGTAGAAACACTTTGAAGGGAAAATAAGGAACTTGAAGACCATCATTCATAGCCTCATTGACACTAGAGAAACTTTGTTTATTACAAACGTTGCCTGAAACACTTCCACCTCCACCACACATATGCTTTTTATGCTACTTAGTTTTGAAGAGGAACTAGGCACCAAATTAATCATGAGCTCCTCTTCTACAAAACCATGGAAAATATAAGATATGTTTGCATCCTCCCTCCACTCTCTTCTCTACTTGCACACTCTAACAAAAATTCTCTATCCTCTATTCTATGAAGGACTTCTATAACTTGTTCCCAATTCCTTCACATTTACATAGGTAGGGAGGACATGATCAAAGATTATTTTATCCAACTTTCCCCTTTCTTCCCATTTTGAATCTCTATTGCACACATCTAAAGGTTTTTCTTTTGAAATACCTGTGAATATCTACAGACAAGGCAATCTTAAGGATTTTAATAATAATTTTTAGCATCATTTTTTTCTTCACACAACCTAAAGTATTTTCTTCTAGAAGAGGGATAATGTACCTAATTAATGGCACGACCCTCTCAATCAATCCTATACCCATCTCCTCTTTAATGAAAATTGTCTCTTGTGTTAATTCTTTCTTCTTGGTGCAACCTCTAGTTTGTTCAAGCATGTTTCCTCCTTCCTTACTCTCACCATGCTTTACAAATGTGAACTGTCTCCTTAGTCATTCTCCTTTGAATAAGTATAATCATATTTATTTATTTATTTTTCCTACATAGTCATCCACTATGGAAGCGCATGATGTGGGAATGTGACACAAGATTAATAAAAATGTAGGAAAAACCTAGTACTAAGGGAAAATAAATTAACCCACTAGGAAAATAAAAGCCTCCACTAACACCCCCCCTTAAGCATAGCTTAGGTGGGTGAAAATGTGATGAGTCCCAAAAAAATAAGCCATGTTAGGTACCAATGTAGATAGTAAACCCCTCCCAAAGGAAGAAACCCCTCCCAAAGGAAGAATCCCCTCACAAATTATAGAGAAAAAAAACCCCAAAATAGAGAGAGAGAGAGAGAGAGAGAGTAGCCCCCTAAGATATCCAATGGTATATACTTGAAATTGGATGTAGAAGATGGTCCACGATTGTCGAACAACATTCCTCCCCTTAGGAAGAAACAAAACTAAAGGTATATGCGAGCTATCTCTCGATTCCTGAAAGGAATATGTATGAAGAAAACTCAAAATGGATGAAATATTTGAGCTTGAATCAAGTCTCCCCATGTCAATGCTAAAATTTGTCACAATTAAATTAGGTGTTCTAGGCCCCACTGCTGAAAAATAAAAAATAAAAATCTCTTAAAAACTAATTTAGAACACAATTCAAAGGCTCAAATATATCCTCTAAAGATGTATCCTCCAAATTATGATCTAAAATATCCACTCTCATGTCAAATTGTGATGAATGATCATGTACAAAATGAACAAGAGGGTCAAAGTGTTCCCTCAGAACAATTGAAGAAGAATTAAATCCATCAAAGAGAAGATGAATGCAACCAACAACGTCTCCCAAATTTTTAATATGTGTCTTCATAAATAAGTTTGAAATACATGTCAAGAGATCACCCCACAAAGCTGAATATGAAAGACTATGGATGTCCTAGTGCAAGGAAGAAGCTCTCAAAGAAGCAACATGAGAATCTGAAGTAGCAATAGATGATTGAAATATGTGATCTCAATATGAGGATGAGAAGCAAGAAAATAAGTCTCTATGTCATCTAAATGTTCACGAATTGAACAATACTTAAGCTCCTCTAAATTATCATCATCAAAGGGTATATTATTTGCATCATCAAGTGGGATGAGGAGATCTGAAATAGGATCATCTAGGAATGGAGAAATATGAGGGTCTCCAAATATCTCTCAAATCTTAGTCTAAAGTGTGCAAGGACAATCAATGTTGATGATAGCCCACATAGTGTTAGTATCAAAACTAGAACCAATAAATCCTACTACATCTTCAATTTTATTACCCCATACTAATTTTCTTCCAGGTGTATCTGATTTAGGTGAGACCATAAAGGTAAGACAAAAGTTGAAGCCATTTGAGATGGGTTAGAATTCCTTTTTTCCAAGACTCATAATTGTCCTTATCCAGGATTATACAAAAGATACCAAAAGAAAACCCCCACCTTTCCACCAGTCTTAGAAATCACCCCCTAAGATATTACAAAGTTGACACTTTATAGTTTAGTGCAATTACAAATACTTTTCCAAGTTATAATGCTCATGAGGCCCACAATGGTCAAAATTACTAATTTTGATACAAAATGAACCTAATACAAAATATGAAAAAATAGCCTTGTAGTTATGTATAACTCTTCAATACCTTTTCAACACCTATTTGTTCCCAAAAAATGGAGTTCTTGGGCGAAAGTTATGGCCTATTGAAGAAAGAACCAAAAATAAAATTCAACCTACAAATATCTAGGAAAAATGGAAAACTTATTTTCAATACCTCTATGGATGGAAATTTCTCATCTTTATCTTTCCTATGATATCTCCCTCATCAAAATCTAATAATTGGAGTGAAAGTTATGTAAGTTGAAAAAAGGCCCAATTTGGCCTATAGGAGGGCCCTAGTGGCCCCTAGGTGGAGCTAGAAATAAAGGAGAAGGAATATTGATTTGAAAAATGCCTATCATAGCCTTCAGTGAAGTGGTCATAGTTTATTTTAAACCATAGGTGGTTATAGTGGGTTTTTGGTTGGCGACTGTTGATGTCACTTAGCAACTTAAGGCTGCAACGACTTATTGCAACCACTAGTATCTTTTAAGGAAACCATGGTTAGGCCATGCATGGTTTAACCATTAGCACTTTTAAAAGAAATTTTTTAATATTTATTTTCTTTTATAAAAAAATTGATGACAAGTTGTACAACTACAAATGGGGGTTCGTACGACCTCCTAGGATTTTTTGCCTCAAAGGCTCCTAACACTGAATATGGGTGAATTTTATGTCAAAATTTGTCTCCTCGGCCTCTTGAAAACTATGAATAGGTTAGTTTGGGCCAAAAGTGCTCTAGTAAACAACTATTTTCTAGATCTAAGCTTCAAACCCAACTTGCAACTATGTCAAATGATCTTCAAATTGGATGAAACAAAAGTCAATATTGAATTCCTTGAGTCTCCCAGACATTTTGGAATGCTTAAAAATGCCACCAGTATAACCAAAATTGATGAAATCACCTAGATATTATAAACATATTGTTAAGGTGGAAAATGGGATCTAAGGCTAATAACTAGCCTAAATCAAACATTCCACCTTTGAACATTCATGGGATACAAAAATAACCAAAATGAACTATTTGGCTACTATCCTTAAGGAAGAGTTTGATATTTGGTCAAGGTTTTGGTCCCCTTTTTATGGAATGGATGGATGAGTGATGTGGTGTGTGTGATTGATGATGCAAAATAGGCTAAACAATATAAAAGGAAGCAAACTATCACATAATTTGAGAAACATAGAATAATAGTACAACAATAGAAAGCAAGGAGATATAGAGTGCAGGAAAGATAGAACCTGAGATTAAATTTTGAGGTAGAAATTATTAGATAAGGGTGAGGGAACCCCTTTCTAGAAAGGGTGATTTTTAGAGTTTCAAAGTCTACATATGAGCATCACACTCTATAAGTTCTTCCCTTCCAAAATTAACTTTCAAATCTCTTCAATCTGCGATTAATCAAGCTTGCCCTAATTTTATGAAAGGTGTTTAAATGCTTGATTTAGGGTTTGATACTTTGATATCTTCAATCTTCTTCAATCCAATTCAAATCTGTAACTTGCATGAAAGACAAGAGAAGAAGGGTTGTGATGTATAGGGGTTTTCCTTAGTTAAACCCCATTTTGGTGTTTCCAACTCAACAAATGACTACAATGATGTTGATAACAAGTGCTTATCCTAGGTCAAGTAGATGAAAATGGATAAAAACAAATCATAAATAACTTTGTTGTAACTTACCATTAAAATTTACATTCCTTGTTAGACTGAGGTTAACTGGCTCATCTCATAAAAGGAGAAATTGATAGTTTCTTAAAGTCCCTGCAAAGGTTAGTGTTCATAACAATGATAAATATAAAACATGAAATATCTTACTATGTGTGTTGCCAAAAAGTGTAGCCTTGACACTTTTCACTCATTTGGACCCTTCCATATGGATGTTGGACCTCTTTTTACCCCTTTCCAAGCCTTGTTTCAAATTTTTGTAAGATGTTGTAACACATTTTCACACTTTCCTAGGCTTGTCATCACTAAATTCACCCTTTCTTATGTTAAATGACCCCTTAATGTAATTTCAGGCTTGAATTAAGTGTGTTTCGGGAGACAAGCTTGTTAAACATCATTAATCACCTTTTAATTCCCAACAACCAATCAAAAATGCCTAGGTGGACTAGGTCACTATCTTGGGCAACCTAGTCCCATGCGGCGTAAAAATCAAAATCAATTTAATTTTCTTGCAGGTTTTTGTCTCCTAAACCCTAAGGTCGACCTATCATGTGTCATTTTTAAGGAAATTAGGGAAGATGTATAAATAGGAGTTTTTCCCTCATTAACAACCCTAATTCTTCTATTGTCATCTATCTCCTTCTTCTCAATCACTCATCTCTCCTCCTTCTCAAGCAAGCTAGGGTTTTGCATTCTAAGTCACTTAGACATCTTTTCTGAAGCACTTAAGGGTTGAATCTACCATTTCTGCAACTCAAGATCTATCATCAATGCAATTTAAACTCCATTGTTTCATCATTTTGGTTTGATTACTCAAAAGGGGTTTGACCAAGGCAAACCCCCATGCCCTAACAATCAACAAGTTTTCCCTCTTAGTGTGATTTGTAGGTCTTGTGTGCATATTTGGAAAATAACCAAGGTGGAAGAATCTTCATCAACTTGTCCAAGCCCTTCAAGGTTGGAGAAACCCTAGATGAAGCTTAGAGAACACTCACATACCATATTCTTCACTTTCGGGATCAGATACCTGAAGGAGCAAAAAGTAGAACCCAAGGGCTTCCATTTCTAGTTTCTAATCTTCAAAAATTTAGAAGAGGACTAAGTCACCAAAACTGGTGATCTAGTCTCTCTGAACCTTCCTTTCAGATATTTTAGTAGATCTGGATACCCTTTTGGCCGAAATGGGCTTTGGAACAATTTTCTGGAATTTGCCCTAAACTGGACTATGTCACCCAGAGTGGCATAAGTGTCCCAGTAGACCTAAATTTCAGCATCAACAACATTTCCAGTCTCTTTTCCAATCTACAACTCATTTCTAGGTGCACCCCTTCATTTTTGTAGCATTTTCTTAATGTTTCTTAGGTCATTTGCTTATCATAATGTGTTTTCCAGCATAGTTCATTATCTAGGTTTTATATTACTAGTTAGCTTCTATTTTCAGTTTATTGCACTTAGATCATTTTATTTAGACACATTCACACACATCACACCTATACAAACCCCTAATTTTGAATGAACACCAAGAATACATTAGTTTGAAAGCGGCATTTTACCAACCAGTTTCTAGGTAAAAAACCCTAGGAGCCTATTAGGGAATCCTCTTTCCCTATTGCACGTTGTTGGTGGTTCATTTTGGTGAACCTAACATTCCTACACCCCTCTTCTCTAATTTGGAGCTCTTTCTCATCCTACGTTTGCATTGCATTGCATTTTGCATTGTTTAAATTGCATTCTAGGGTTTCAAATTTTGCATTAGTGAAAGTGCATATAGGTTGCATTTTTGCATTCTAAATCATTGCAAGTCATCAAAAAACTGCATTTTCTTCATAGGAATGCATCAACCAACACAAAAACCACCTCCAACAATCTAAAACATCTAGAAAACCTGAAAAAATCACCAACAGGACTAAGTCGTCACCCTAGGAAACCTAGTCCATTTAGGCCCTTGAAACTGTCATTTACAAAGCTGAAAACCTTATTTTTAAGCTTCTATTTTTTACTAGTAACTATCTATATCCATTGGTTGTGTTTCTGTTACATGCATTTCATTGAAACTAGTTTAAATTATCTCATTTCATGCATTTCTTAGTTTCAATTTTGCATATACTACATTTCTTTTTAAGATTGTTGCATAGTGTAATAAAAAAATTACCTTGTTTCCCATCTAAAAATTGCATTTCAACATTTCCCTTTAAATTATTGCATTGCACTTTATTTTCTTCTTTTCTTATAACATGTTTTCGTTTAAGAGATGTGGCTTTGATTTGATTTCAAATAGATTGCATAAATACAACATTCCTTCTTATGAGTTCAATGTAGATTACAATAATGAATTCATTAAGGAACATGCTAATAACTAAGCCATTGACACAATTCTTAAAATCACATTACCCCTTGATGAGGATATTAGTGTTGACAATCATAACCATCATCCTTGTGCTTCTCCCTATACCTCTCCTATTAGTGATGAAGGTATCTTGGTGCAAGAAGCTACAAGCATTGAGGGTCTTGATTGTCCCTCTCCTCATCCCCCTTCCAAAGACACTAAACAAAAAATGATGACATCATAAAAACATATTTAAACATCACCTTACCTAGTCTCACTAACCATGATGATCAAAATTTCCCTTCTTCTAATCTCCCTCCTTGATGTAAAGAGTATAGGTTGGTGTTAGAAGATATACCTCTTAAAAGTCGTGAGACTCTTGATCCTCCCTTCCCTAATGCTCCTACCATTTGGGACAATCTATTTGAAAATCATGATGTTCCTTCTCTTGATGCCTCCCCTACCCGTGAAGAAGCTAGTGGTGAACCCCTTCCAAGCTCTCCTACTAGGGTAGATGTATGGAACAAGTGAATGAGACCTTAGAAAAACAAGACAATCAAATAGAACCCACAACTAATCATCCCACTAGTGATAATCCCATCATTGATTATTCCCCTACTTGCGATGAAGTCCTTTTAGAAGAACCAATCCTTGCATGTCATGCACATGTGGTTTGTATTTCTCCTAAACACTCTCCTCCTAGGGAGGATTTCATGATGCCAACCAAGGATAACATTGAATCTCCTTCCCTAGGGGATGTTAATACTATTCAACCTCAACTAATCCTTTACCCACCTTCAAACTAACCTAAACTTGAATTCATTCTCTACCCAGCTCAACATAATGTGTTGCAATAGTCAAGTCATAATACCATTTCTCATACACATTACACTTGAAACAAACTGTGATCACAACAACCAACCTCAAAATCACCACCTTTACCCAATCCAATCTTACTAGCTACCCCTCACCTAAATTCATTCATTAGGGAGTATGATCTTGTCGACCAACTAAGGAATAATCCTGCTAAAATATCTTTATGGGACCTTGTCCAAGCTTCCCCTCACTATCACAACATGATGCAGAATGACTTACAACAAGTTCATGTCCCTTCTACTATGCAACCAAATGAAATCATAGCTATGATTCAAGACTTGAATGCTGATATTGTTTTCCACCAAAGTGAGCTCCCTCCTTTGGCAATGCAAAAACAAGTTGACGCTCTTGTAATCATATCTCAATAGAAACACATAGGGATCAAATGAACCCTTGTTGAAAATGGATCCACTGTTAATGTGTGTAGTGTCAATCTCTTGGATAGGCTCCATATCAATAAATCAACCATTCAACTCACCTCCTTATCCATCAGTGGATTTGACAGTGTAGGAAAAAAGCCGCTTGGTGTGATCACTTTGCCTCTTATAGTTTGAATGGCCACATTAGATACACTGATCCATGTTATGCCTCATGATATTTCATATAGCCTCATTTTAGGCAGGACATGGATTCATGCAATGAATGGGGTGCTTTCCACTCTTCATCATAAGATGAAGTACATCTACAACAACAAAGTGTACACATTTGAAAATGATCTTGAGCCATTTAGTGTCTTATGACTTGAGAAAAACAAATCCAAACCCTTCACCACTTTAGCACCCACCAAACCAATGGAACCCGTACAACAAAAGCCCTTAGATGATGATTGGGGTTCCTTAGACTTCACGCCTCCTTTACTAGGAGAATACAAGATAAACCCCAATGAATCTAAAAAGGGAAACCCAATCTTGTCCACACAAGACTCAAAAAATCCTTCAAAAGAATCCACCTCATCTACTTTATATAAATAATCTAACATCGAACAAATACCCGATCCAAAAGCATTGAAAAAGCTCTATGGAAAATGTTATGAACTCATGAAGTAACTTGGCTATAGTGGAAAAAGATGTGGTTCTAACGAACAAGGTATCCACACCCATATTGAGCCTATCACACAAATAACACATCATGGTCTTGGATTATGTCCTTTCATCGAAATCATCAAGCCTTCCTCCAACATCAACACTATTGTTATGCCTTGCATAACCACCCCATCTTTTGCCTTGGTCAAAATGGGTCCCCCTTTTTGTTTTTTTCCTTGTTTGTTTTTCAAATGAAGTTTGGAGTCTTTATTTTCCAGTACTTTGTTTTTCTTTGGTTTGTTCTGTCAGAACCGGAACCAGAACTAAATCGGGTTTTGAAACTTGTTTCAAAGATCGATTTTGATCCCCATCCCAATGGTCTTTTCTTTTTGTGGTCTTTGGGTTTTGTCTTTGTCGGAGCCAGAATCAAAGTGGATGTTAATTCTAAATCTATTCATGGTTTTTAAAATTCTTGTTCCCCCTCCGCCTCCGCCTTTTGGTCTGTTTGTTTAGACTTAGGTTTTATTTTTGGTTTTTCTCAATTTTGTCTTCATGTTTTATTTTAATTTTTGTTTCATTTTCTTTTTTGTTGGCGGAACCGGAGTCGGAGTGGGAACCAAATGTGAAACTTGGAAAAAGTTTCTAAATCAATCTCAACTCTAATTTCGCTCCCACCATTTTGGTCATTGAATTTATTGAAGTTGCATTTTAGTAATTTGCCAGTTCCCTCTGGAGTTCCGACTCCAATCTGCCACATTTATGGCATTGATGACAAGTGCCATGCATGAGTGAACCTGCAGTGTTAACCTTAATTAGGGATTAACTGGAAGTTATTATCATTGTTTAAAGGATCAAGAGTGAAGTAAAGTTGTAGTGGAGCGTTTGGACGTGTGATTCGATCGAAAGGGATATAATCACACACATAATCATCTCAGAGGGTTAATCTATTTATTTTCATTTGAGGTAGGGTTTCTGTTCTTCTCTTTCGTTTCGTTTCACATTTTTCATTTTGTGTGGTTGTTGGTTTCTCACGATTTCATGACTCTCAGTTCTTTTGTGAGTTCATGTTCTTCGTGTTTCTACTCTTTCGTAAAATTTTTCTTGTTTTTCTTTTTCTTTTTCTTGCATTTTGGTTACTCGTTTGTTTGTTTTTATCACAATCATTTTCACGTTTTAATCATGACCATATCGTGGTGCCCTAGTTTTTTAAAAATGGTTTGGATTAGTTACTATTTTTGCATTGGTAGGGTTTGATAAATTATGGTTTTACATAGGAATCCTGTTGCGCGTTAATCTGATTAGTTTGAATGGGGTTAAATTCGTGCCCTAGTTATTTGAAATTGAGGGTTTATGAATTAGGGTTTTGGTACATTCTTGTTTTAAATATGATGACCTAATTATTACGGTTGCCTCTTGGTCATATGAGGATGGTCTTGTATAGGTTATTTTTAAGCCCCTTTCATTTTGATATGACCTAGTCCTTAGATCATGATGTTATTTATCATTTTGTTAAAATCTCTTATGGCATCATAATTATTTTTGAGTGGAACCGAAATCGGAATCGATTTTGATCTTGAACCATGTTTTGTAATAAGTATCGATTCCTTTTCCATCCCATCTCTGAATCCGCTTACAATAAGAAGTAGGATTTCAAAATACTGGTAACCTAGGCGGAAGTGGAACCAGAATTGAATATAAAATTAGAAAATCTTCATGGAATCAAATCAATTTTCGTTCCGATTCCGATTAGCGTTCCAACTCCGACTCTGGTCGCGCCTGGTTATTACTATAATCTCAATAACTGTTTTGACTCCAATCCCGATAGTGTTTTAAAAGAGACTATTTAGAATGTTTTCTGCCTGGTTCCACCTCTGGTATATAAAGAAGGGTAAGATCTTAAAGCATATTTTTTTTATATTTGTTCAAGGATCTAATTTAAGGTTTTGTTGCAAGAAGTTAAAGAATATTAGGAATATTAGGAGAAGATGCTTAGAGGAGTCAGCCTACAAAAACTTCAAAGGCATCAACTAAGCCTAAGAAGGTTAAGCTGTAACAACTTACTTATACCTTGAGGTATAACCATAGGGGTCCTACTGTCACTTCTAGCAAGGTGGAATCTGATTGGGATGATATCACTGACACCAATCTAGGCCCATTCAATTACGAGGAGATGTACTTAGAAACATTTACTGAGGATGTAACAGGGAGAACTGGAAGAATAGTTGAGTCGAGTATGGCTCACATCACTATGTTTCGTTTATCCATCCAATGCCCAAAATTGATAATGACAACAACTGGAGCTTATAATCCTGCCACCAGACAATGTGTAGATTCATAGGACAATGTGATTATAGACCTAACTCCTCAAATGTTTCGACTTATGTTCAGTGTCCCTGATTTGAAGAACCTGGCACAACTGAATGAGGCAAAGGCTTCGGAGATGTATAGAAAATACAAAGAGACCAATAGGGCTCACTTAAACAAGAAGTGGTTAAGAAAGAAGAAGAATTCCCTGGAAAAGCTCTCAGATCAGCCAAAGAGGGCACAATTTTATAAGGAGGTATCATATCTTATAATGATGTTATCTAGAGTTTTTGGAAAGAGGGATGCATTTCATTTCAAGAAATGGATGTTTCCATTTATTCAGACAATCTTTGATGGTAAGCAACAGTTTGATTGGCCTATGATTGTCTCAGATACTGTACATGATCAGCTAACTAGAATAAGGGAAACTAAGAGCTTCTTTATGACATCTTATGTTATCTATGCAACAGCCAGAGGAGGCATCTTCCCGGGATTGAACAGAATGGGTGTATTGGGATAAGCTAGCGGGAAAAACAAAGTTTGTAATCATTATGAATAGTTGTCCCTGCAGATTTATGAGGTACACTTTAGAAGGGTTAATGATGAATTTTTGTATGTGGTTATTAACCAGCTTAATGGAGATGCAGGATATAGGCTAAGTCAGGAGGCCATGGCCTTTATCACAGAATGGGGGTGTTGGTATATCCAATACCCCAAGTTCACTTATTTCAAGTTGGCAGGATTTGAGGGTCATCCCCACTTACTTCCAAGATGCTACAACAACAGGATGATTTTGATGGAGTTTGTCTATCAAGCTCTGGGGGTCAATGCCCGACTGGAAATAAAACAAAAACCCGGCTGTCACAAGTTCCCCATGCAATTGGGTGAGTATAGTTGCCCATATATTGTGGAAGCTAAAGTGATTTGTACTGAATTGGTGCATTTGAAGTTGGGCTTATACACTACCCGAAAGTATTTTGATCCAAAGAAGAAGATGAAATCTTTGTTGGCTTCAGTCTTTGATAAAAAATTCAACTTGCTGGAAGACTTCTGGAGTGATCTCCATAATGAGTATGACCTCAGAAAGAGGAATTATGAGAGGTTACCCGTTCCACTCATGGTGGAATTTGGAGTGACAACTGATGTTCTTGATGCACTATCAAATGATGGGGTAGTGTTGGATCCATCCTATGAGGCACAAAGCATAGGTACAAAAATTTTGGATCCAGTGGATTGGGATGCTGAGGAAACCATTGATATCAAACATATAGCAAGACCTATATGGGATAGGAGTATCCAATGGGTTGTTCTCCGAGCTAAAGCTCCTAGAGGTCCAACTCCCAAGAAAAGGAAAAGGATACAAAAGAACTAAAAGGAGAGTGCCACCTAAACAACCATTAGAGTTCTTTCCTCCTAACATAGAAGAGATTGAGTTGGAAGCTTCAGCTCAAGATGAACCTGAGGCATTGGAGGAAAATGTTCCAATAGGAGAGGTGGCTCTAGTGTCATTTGCAGGAGAGTGATCTACTCAAGTCCTTACTACAGAGCAACAAGGAGGAGAAATGCCTAAGGGGAATCTCCATGACATAGCTGAAACCTTAAAGGGAAAGGAAATGGAGATGGAGATCCATGATATTGAAACAGATTCTAATGAGACCCTGTCAAAAATTGATGTACAAGAGGAGATGTCTCTAGAAACTGAACATGTGTTAATTGAAGAGTATCAATGGGCACTGTTTGAGGAAGCAAAGAAAGCTTCAGATGATAAAGCACATGCAAAAGAAATGGAGAAGCAAAAGGCACACATTGACGCCTTACTTCAACAACAAAAAATGGAAGCCAAGCTAAGAGCTGATGAAGTACTAAAACAACAAAGACAAAAGGAGCAGGAGCTCAAGACCAAAGAAGAAAATGATAAGCTAGAGATGGTACAAAAGATCCATGATCTAGAAGAGGAAAAGGATCAAAAAAGGAGAGAAAGAGAAGCTCTTGAGGCCAAATTGAAGCTAGTTGAAGAGGCCTATAAGAAGAGGGAGGAAACATAACATGCACAAAAAGAGAAAGATGCTAAGGAGCTGGCCAAGTAGCTACAAAAGGAAAAGGAAGCGTCAGACGGACTTAAAGCGTTGGAAGAAGAGATAAACAAGTTACTTGAGGAGAAAAGGTTGGAAGAGGAAAAAATGAAGAAGGAACAAGAAGACAAGAAGATGCAAGAACAAAAGGACAAGGAAGAAGCTGAAAAGCATGCACAAGAAAATATAGAGGGAGAACAACAAAATGTACAAGAGGTTGATTCTCAATCTAGGGTTAACATACTACAACCATTATCCTCTACAACTTCTGCCTCCTCTTCTACTATAGTGGCCACTACTCCAAGTACTCCTACCTGGTTGAAGCTTGATCTTCAAAAGAGACCAATAATGCCCTCATAGCCTCTTAATTGGGATAATATGATGAAAGAAATTGAGAAGGAAAGACCCAAGAAGAAGGCTCATATTCTTCATTCCACAAGGCTAACACATTAGGAGAAATTATTGCTGAATGTGCAATACTAGTGGTGGATAAGGATGTGGGAGATATGCAACTAACTGATTACCAGTTGGGCACAGTCAATTTGGGAAGACCCACAAGGAATCACAAAATGAACCTGATTGATATTGTAGTATCATCCACCAAATCAAGGATGATAAAGGATAAATAGAGAAAGGATAAGATTAAGGCTCAATTGGATCAATTACACACCTTTTGAAGGACATATCTGATCCTAGATTACAACTTACTTCCTTAGAGACACTGGTGTTGCTCAGCAAAAGAGAGGTGGATGATCTAGTGCAAGTAAAGAACAAGGCTGGAATAATGGACAGGTGGACACACAAGCTTAATCAAGAGGTAGGTGAGGTATTGGTAAATAGTTTTGAGATTCACAAGATGGCATTGGAGTTGATAGAAGAAATGAAGCATTATGCTGAAAAATTGGAGCAACAAGAAGAAGAGTATAGAGGATATGTTTAGAATATAAAGGACATCAATAAACTGCCAAAGTCTACTCTACTTGAACAATCAATTCTAGAAGAAAATAAGGCATAATTTTTGGAGAAGGTCTCAAGCATAATCCGGCTTAGATCTGATTTTATATACAAACATAGGAATGAAGTCCAAGATGTAAGTAAATATTTGAATGAAAAAATGGATGAGCTAGAAGCTATTGTAGCTATTCTAGTTAATGTTGATATGCCTGTTAAAGAGGGCTTGCCTTTAAGTCAGTTACAGGAAAAATGGGACAATAGATTCCAAGAAATTATGCAAAAAGAAGATGATGAAAAGGATCTATTATTGGATAGGTTGATGGATATCCGAGAAGGAGTAAAGGCTGCAAGGAAAGAGTTGACTAAGTTAAAATACATGAAGACGTTTGCCTCTGCAAAACTAAAGAGAATTCAATTTGAGGACAACTGGATTGATGGGCCGGATGTGGATACTCTTCAACAAGTCTTCTCCAATTATGTTGAGTACATATTGGAGCAAACTACACAAGGATGAGTGGCAGTCTTTTTGGGCACATGATTTCTTTTCCTGTTCTATTTTATTCTCTCTTGTAATTAACGATGGAATTGGAGATCAATTGATCTGAGTTTCCAAGAAAGTTTCAGTTCCTATAATTGTGGATCTCAATTTTGATTGAGATATTTTTAGGCTTTGGATGTCTATATATACCTTTGAAATATCATATTGTAAGGGTCGGCTGATGAGAATAGAATTAGCCACCTGATAGTAGCAGATAGGATTTTTTCATAGTTTTTTATAGAGATACTTTGTTATTAGTTACAGTTGAATACAATTTTTTTTTTTTCTTACCTAATATGGTGTTGGAATTGAGTTTACTAGATAAGGTTAATGAATCATAGTCTATCTGTATGCCAGTGATTGTGTTGAATCATAAGTGTTTCTTATGTGATGAAAATCATTAGAAGGAACCAGACCTAAAGTTTATTTCATTAAATTATCTATGGATTGAATTATGGAATGTCTATTGATATATGATTTTAGTAGCGAATGAGAGTTTTTTCTTTTGAATATTTTAAGTATTATGGTGTGTGATTGTGATGATTACATTAAGCACCATAGATGCATGCAATAGTATGGATTGTTCTATAAATTACATCATTGTATGGTTTTCTTGATCTATTGGAGGAACATTCGTTGTTGAAAATATATGTCTGGCTATTAGATAATTTTTATTCATGTTTCACTAACGTATGCCTTGATCTATCTTTTTTTCTTTTGTTTAAAACCCCATTTTTTGTTAAATACAAATTGATGAATCCATCATTGCTTGCATTCCTTATTACCAACAAAGGCCCCTTGAATATTATAGTTGCATGGACCAATTGAGTGACACCAGACAGTTGAGAACCAACTACGAGGACCTTGGGAGTTAGGCTACTATATGTTGTCTTTCTTGTTCAGGAGAAATAGAGTAGAGATATTCTATTTAACGTTGTTTGTGTCATTTTAATCATCAAAAACTATCCCCAACCATCCTTCTAAATCACCTTCCAAAAGTGATCCTTTGCAACAATCGCACCAAACAAAGAAACCTTTGCTTAATGACATCTCACAACCCACTTATTATTTAGATTTTTACACATTCCTCTAAAGGAGTGTAAAAAATCTCACAATCTATAGAACCTTGCATAAGTATGACATCCTATACTAAGCAAGATACTTCTTTGTTACAAACCAAAGGAACACCTTCTCCCCTTGATCAAGAGGGTATCTTGTCGAGAATCCTCCAAGATCACTTGATCTCCCTTCCTCCCCGAACTCAAAATAAATGTTAAAACAGACATTCCTTTTGTGCCTACCATTGAGTTCATGATCATTCCAATAATGAATGTAGGGCCTTGAGTAGAAAAATTCAATATTTTAAGGAGCTTGGTGCTCTCCCTTATGTGGGGGCACCTAATTCCTCTAATTGATATTGATTTTCACTCTACCTTGCATTTCATTACTCCTTTCGACTCATTCTTGTCCTGCACTAAGTGAGGGCAAGGGGTTAGTTAGCCTTGTCCTCGTATGTCACTTGTCATTGTCTCTTTGGACTAGTCGTTAACCTTTCATGAACATATAATAGCAAGCTTGCGATGTGGACGACATGTCTTAAGTTGTCTGGCATGTGACACTCTCTTTCTCCTGCAATCTATCTCCTATTCTACTTTAAAGCAATTGCTCACAGTAATGGTGTTAGCAACTACTTTAAAGTGGGGACATACATTGGCACTCACATTTCATTGTGCGATTTTCTTTTTCATGTGATTCCCTCTCTTGGAAATATTATGTACAATTTTTCTTAAGATGAGACATTTTCATCTTTCCTCTCTTGCAAACAAGATGAGTCCATTTGCACTTTTCCTCTCTTGGTGACATTACACATGATGTTCCTTAAGATTGAAACCTTGCATGAACTAAGAAAAATCCCTTTGAACAATCCTTACACCATTATTATGCCATAAAACATCATTCTCTTTTGTGGAACCTTATCAAAGTTATTAGGAGGTATAAATTTGGTATGGTTTGAGTGGGAAGCCCAACCAAGAACATGAATTCCTCCATAGCCACCTGTGTGTGTGTGAGTACATACCAACTGTGTGTATGTTTCTCACCTTTTGGGCCCTCTCACCCGACAGACAACCAAAATTATCGTCGCCCCAGGGTGAGTACATTTCTCTTCTTTTTGGACAAACAACCTAGATCTGATCCACAACTAGCTGAACAAATAATCAAAGATTGATCCACCCTTTACTTCCTCTCTTCCTCCTAGTCCTTTTCATTGAATTATATTGTATCTCATTTTGTTACATATAATTCACCCTTGAATGTGTTCTTTTACGCTGATGTCTCTTTGACTTAGAATCTTGAATCCTGGGGGCTTGACCACCTCCTTCTTTATCTCCACCATTCTTCACCATTCTTCACCATCTCCATTGGCTACTTTAGTGTGAGTTTGAAGCAAGCTCATCCTCTCACTAAAGTGGGGGCTAAATGTGTTGCCAAAAAGTGTAGCTTTGACACTTTTCAATCATTTGGATGCTTGCATATGGATGTTGGACCTCTTTTTATCCCTTTCCAAGCCTTGTTTCAAAGTGTTGTAAGATGTAACACATTTTCACACTTTCCTAGGCTTGTCATCACTAAATTCACCCTTTCTTATGTTAAAATGACCCCTTAATGTACTTGTAGGCATGACTGAAGTGTGTTTCGGTAGACAAGCCCGTTAAACATCATTAATCACCTTTTAATTCTTGACAACCAATCAAAAATTCCTAGGTGGAATAGGTTTCCACCTTGGGTGATCTAGTGCCATGTGGCATAAAAATCAAAATAAACTTAATTTTCTTGTGAGATTTCGTCTCCTAAACCCTCGACCTATCATGTGTCATTTTTGAGGAAATTAGGGAATAACATGTATAAATAAGGGTTTTAACCTCATTAACAACCCTAATTATTCTATTGTCATCTATCTCCTTCTTCTCAATCACTCATCTCTCCTCTTTCTCAAGCAAGCTAGGGTTTTGCATTCTAAGTCACTTAGACATCTTTTCTGAAGCACTCAAGGGCTGAATCCACCATTTTTGCAACTAAATATCTATCATCAAGGCAAGGTAAAATCCATTGTTTCATTCTTCTTTACATTGTTTCATCATTTTGGTTTGATTACTCAAAAGGGGTTTGACCAAGGCAAACCCCCATCCCTAACAATCAACACGTTTTCCCTCTTAGTGTGATTTGTAGGTCTTGTGTGCAGTTTTGGAAAAGAACCAAGGTGGAAGAATCTTCATCAACTTTTCCAAGCTCTTCAAGGTTGGAGAAACCCTAGTTGAAGCTTGGAGAACACTCACATACCATATTTTTCACTTTCAGGACCAGATACCTGGAGGAGAAGAAAGTACAAACCGAGGGCTTCCATTTCTAGTTTCTAATCTTCAGAAATTCAGAAGAGGACTAAGTCACCAAAAATGGTGACCTAGTCCCTTTGAACTTTCCTTTCAGAGATTTTAGTAGATCTGGATACCCTTTTGGCCGAAACGGGCTCCGAAGCAGTTTTCCAAAATTTGCCCTAAACTGTCCACTAGGTCGCCCATAATGGCGTAAGTGTCCCAACAAGCCTAAATTTCAGCATCAACAACATTTATAGTCTCTTTTCCAATCTGAAACTCATTTCCAGGTGCAATCCTTCATTTCTATTGATTTATGTAGCAGTTTGTTAATGTTTCTTAGGTCATTTACATATCATAACGTTTTTTCCAACATAGTTCATTTTCTAGAGGTTCTATATTACTAGTTAGCTTCTATTTTCAGTTTATTGCACTTATATCATTTCATTTAGACACATTCACTCACATCACACCTATCAAACCCCTAGTTTTGAATGAACACCAAGAATACATTAGTGTGAAAGAGGCATTTTACCAACTAGTTTCTAGGTGAAAACCCCTAGGAGCCTATTGGGGAATCCTCTTTCCCTATTACATGTTTTTGGTGGTTCACTATGAATAAACATGGATTTGATGATGTGTTGTAAACATGATATTTACTAATAAAATTTTGTAGAAATGTTGCTTATTTTTCTCTTATAATCATTTTAATTGCATTTTGAATATGCTTGATAGATCAAAATTTCATTAGGTGTTCAAATGGAGGGAAAGACTTATATTTATACGAGTTTCATTTTTTTTCACTTTAATTATTTTGATAAGTTGAAAAATAATTTTAATTTTCAAACATATTGAAGCCAACACTAAAATATTAAAATTTGGGCCAAAATAGGGGAGACAAGGGTGAGGGAACCCTAGCCTAGCCCTATTTTTAATTTTAGGTGCTTATCAAATAAATATTTTATTTAATTTCCTAAAATTAATATAATTTCTTGAAGATGGTAATAAGGCAGATGCTTAATAAGCATAATTGGGCTCAAGTACTTAGGGGGGAGCCAAACATAGTGTGAAATTGTCAAGGGTTGCAAGTTATGACACTATATTTATCCCCCAATTTAGTGAGGGTATGAAATGATTCTCATACTCACGCTAAAGTATGGAGAAGCCAAAAGGGTCCTTTCATCGAAACATTGAAGAGCTAAGATGATATTGAACTAAGGGATGTGCTAGCCCCTAGGCTTAGGATCCTACTAAACAATAATTTTAAGATAAAATAACACACATAAATGTAAGACAAAATACAATAAAAACACATGATAATCAAATGCAAGGAATACACAATTAAGACACAAAGAAAATATGAAACATAATGTAAAAAATTATTCAAACATGATCCAAATAAAGAAATACACAAGGTATGATATCATGGTCTAGTAATATCCATAAACTCTTACTAGGATACATACCACAAGAAATCCATAAAACATGAGCTAGCAAAGTCTAATATTTTCTAGGTGACTCATGAATAGATAAAGGAACCACAAACTAGTGAAGTTTGATATTCACTAGGTGAGCTTGATAAGAAACAACTTATGCCAATGAAGTCCAATATCCACTAGGTGAGTCTCAAAGTGGTAGCAAATGAAAACACATAGGCTAGTGAGCTCTCATGTCCACCATATCAAGAATTATATGCAAAATATGTTGTTTGCTAAATAACCCTAATAAGGTATTACAAAAATGATCAATATCTCATGGAAGCACCATGAATCTCATAGTGTGTGAAAAAAGAGAAGCACATAGTGTAATATATGCTCCCACCTTAAAGTAATTGCTAATTTTAACCAGGAGAAATTGCCTTTAAGGTAGAAATAAAGTGATGTTTGTAAATAATGGGAATGAGAGCTTGTTAGGAAGCCATATTCCAAGTGATATGTTCCCAAAAAATTAATTCATGACATTGGGTTTCCCACAAAGTAATTCCATATAAGAAACAACAAAAATAGTACATGAGGGATCCAAATATTTGGGGTCAATATGAAGGAGAGATAATGTATATCAATATGATCATTCTTTGAATTGACATCATTCCCCAAATACTTGTGGAGCTACAAACACAAGGGAGGAATAATAAATGATAAAATAAAAATGCTTTTGGGTCAACATGGAAGATACCTAAATGTTCTAATGCTTTGTATCATTCCCAAAAGGAAGAAAAAAGGAATTCATGACAAAAAGGAGAATGAAGATACACATAGATGAATACCATGATAAATTTATTCTCTTTGTATCCTTATGCCAACAAGAACATCAAGGGTCATCCAAAGAGAACTAACAAACACAAATACATTACAAGAAACACATTATGGGGAGATCACATTACGTGCAAGAAAAACACAAAGAAACAAAGGGTACCAAACATGCAAGCCAATCTATATCAAATAGTCTACATCCCAATATTTTTTATCATAAATAAAATGTAGACAATATGATAAAGGGACTACAATGAGTGTAGTACAAGGAGGATACTAGGTTCAACACATGGTGGGTCACTCGTTGAAGGAGGATCATCATGGTTGTGCCCATCAAAATTCATTTATTGTGCAAACATAAGAGATAATTCATTATGCTTTTTTAATTCATTTTATCATCTAAATCGATGTTAGAATATACGACAATGGGTTTTATGCTAGTGCTACTTGCAAGTATGAGTAGATTGGTGTTGTAACTGATATTAAATAGCTTGTGGTTTCATTGATGTCAACTGTATGAGAGGGATGAGAGGTTGGTAATGATTTTTTTTGTCTCTAATGTTGATTTGATTAGTTTCATTATGTTGTCATTAGTAAACTACTAGTGTCATCCTCTAGTGTTTATTTGATAAGATTTTGTTTATGGATGTATTGTTGAGTTGTTATGTTGCAATTGGATTGGTGGTAATGAGGAAGTATTAATAATGTTAAGGATGTTTCTCTAGTGCTTAGTTTCCAATTGCTTTTGAGAAAATTGAAGAAAAATAGGAAACAATGTGTTGTAGTGTGTTTAGTGTTGAAGAATAATGTTCTAGTTTTTCTCCACAAATCTTTTGGGTTGAAGGTTTTCTTGTGCGGTTTAGATATGTTGATTAGAGGTGTTCAGAGGTGCTTCATTCAAAATTTTGTGTAATGGATTGACGTGCAAATGAAGTTGTGTTCTCCAGTGTGTGAATTGTATATTGCAGAGGTGTATGGGAGAAATGTTCTTTCTCTACATTTCTCCACAGAGTGGTTTTAGGTCTTGCGGGTCTAGAAGAGTGTTGATAGTGTTCATATATTTATTTAGAATAATTTTTTCATGATTTGATAATTTGGAAGTTAGTTTCTTGAGTTGCAATGTATGGCAGAGTTGTTTGAGTGTACTAGGTGTGTACATTCTTCAAGTGAAATTTTTTGCGAAGGAATTTTTTGGATTTCAAGGTGTTTGTGGAATATTCTAGATTGTGTTTAAATGTTACTATTTTTGTGATTCATCTTTGGATTTGAGGAAGTGTGTACTTAATTTTTAATGGTGTTAACACAAGTTCGGCCGACCTTGGGTGTTTATACTACTTACAAAATTTGTGGAAGCATGGGGTGGCATGTATGAGTGGATTTAGGTCCTAGCTAAGGTGTGTTGTGGTCCACCTTCATTCATTTCCATTGGGGGAATGTTTTGGTGTTGATCTAATTTGGATTTGCACGGCTGAGGTGCATAGCCAACCTTCGATAATTTTGTCAAGGTTGAAGATGATATAAATATGAATTGAGTTGTTGAGGGATGATGAGATATATGAGTATGATGTGAATGATACAAATTGCAAAGTTGTAGGGTAAAAATTTGAGAAGTGCAGTGCAAGCTTTCATGTGTTAGATTATTGAATGCAGTGAGTAGAAGGTGTCTACAATTCTTCACAAAGACTGTGAAGGTGTTGGTAATGTTGTGGTGGATTTTTGTGTTGATTTGAGATGGATTAATTATTGTAACACTCTTCTCTATCTACTTTTCTATTTTGGCAGTGAGACCTCCAATAGTGAGCCCTATTGTATTCAGTGTTGATATTACTTTATATTGTGAGTTAATCCTCACTGTGGTTTTCTCCATCTCGGGTTTTCCACATAAATTTGGTATCTCTTTGTGCATGGTGTTGATTTGATTTCATTATAAATTATTCTAACAGATTAAGGGTTAATTGGATTAATGTGGATCTAAATGTTTGTGAGGGTTTTGAAGTTTTAAGGTACAAATGATTCACCCCCACTCCTCTTAATTGTCTTGTGCATTCAAAAATTGGTATCAAGCTTAACTACTTGAGGTAGATTTGAAATGACACATAAGAAAGATGTTCCTATATTTGATGGATCCAATTATACATTCTAGAAGACAAGGATGAAACATTTTCTGGTTTCTCTTGGATTTGAAATCTAGAGGTTAGTTGAAACAGGATATACTGCTCCTACAAATGGTCTGAGCGCTAATGTTGAGATCAAGGCCTATGAAACCAATGGTAAAAAAAGGTATGCTCTCTTAATTGGTCTTGCTAATTCTGAATTGGTGAAAGTTATGAATCTGAAAACTGCTAGAGAAATTTGGGTAAAGTTATAAAGAATTTATGAGGGAGATGATAAGATCCAGCATGCTATGATGCAAAATTTAAAGATCATGTTTGAAGCCCTACAAATTTTTGAATATGGAAATATCACAAGCTACTTGTAGAAGGTGGATGAAGTTGTCAATAGTAGCAAAGGTCTTGGTGGACAATTGAAAGAAGAAGTGGTAAAGAAGGTACATAGAACTCTTCCTAAAGCCTATATTCATAATTTTTTTCCCATTGAAGAATTACAAAATTTGAATAAATATACCAGAGATCAATTATACGGTGCTTTAACTGCTTTTGAGATGAGAGAATTTGAAACAATTAGTGCAAAATTTGAGACTGCTTTTAAGGATAGAAAATCAAAAAAGATAATGGAATCAGATTAAGAAGATCCTGATGATGTGGAAGCTAAATTTGTGAGAAGAATGAAAAAGGGTATTGGAAAATACAGTATTAAGTTGCCTTTCAATATGATTCAGTTGTGGAAATATTGGTCATTATTCTTCTAGATGTCCAAACAAAGCTTTGGCTAACAAAAATAGGGAGAACAAAGGTAAGATGATTAAGAAAAGTTATTATGTTAGAGAAGATGCAAGTATATCTGATGGTGAATATGATTATGGAGATGATGATGATGGTGAATGATTGTTTGGCTTTAAATAATGAATCTATTTCTACTAAATCTGAGAGATGTGTGAAGGAAAAGGCTTCAAAATGAAGTGCTGAATTGAAGGCACCTTGGTGTCTACTTTTCATTCTAGACATGAGAAGAATTATTGGATCATTGATAGTGGATGCTCTAATCATATGATTAGTGATAAGAGTAAGTTTGTAAAACTTGAAAAATATGAAGGAGGAATTATTAGATTTGGTGATGATACATCTACTAAAATATGTGGAAAAGGTTCAATCAGTTTTGATGGAAAGCATAATATTGATGATGTTTACTATGTGTAGACATCTAAATTTGATCACTTCCATATGATCAAAATTGTCTACTCTATCCATCCATGTCATTAATAGTGATTAAATAATTTATTTAATCATTATTTCATTTTTTGCCTAAGGTTCGTAAAGTATGTAATTGAATAAATTAAATACTTTACCTTACAACTTTTCTTCTCTAAATTAAATAAATAAGACAATTTGTTTAATTTAGTCATTTGACCTGTTTGGATTAAAACCAATTTTTAATCCCTCATTTTCTCTCTCCTTGTCACATTCTCCATAATCCTCTTTCAATTCGGATTAAATTAATTAATATGTGATTAGGATGTGCACCACTTAATCAAGGTTAGTTTCACATCCTCCATAATCTCCCACTTGCCTCTAATCTCTCATTAATTATCCTAATCATGTGTTTGCATAGCCTTAATAAAGGTCATTTGCCTAATCATTACCTTGGTCAACTCTCCCCATCCCCCAAGGAATTTTAAATTCCTTTTTATTCACCTAAGGCTCCTCTCTTCCCCATGTGAATTTTTAATTCACTTTTATTCCTCCAAGGAATCTTCTCTTCCCCATGCAAGTTTTGGAAGGCTTGAATTGTCACTTTACATGTGCCAAGGACTTCTAGAACCTTGGACTTGTCACATCATTCACATGTGGCAAATCCCCACCTTTTTGGAAACCCTCTCTTATCCACTAGATTCTTCCAATCATTGTGAATTTTTAATTCACTTTTATTTCTCCAAGGAATCTTCTCATCCCCCAAAGTACCTGCAAGGTACTTGTCCTTCCTCCACCTCATGTACCTCTCTTCCACCTCACTCCCACATCATCTCACCCTAGGCCATCTCACATTCCACATGTCAAGATGTGAGGGCTTGTGAGTCCTCAACTCACCATAGCCCTTCATCTTGGCTTTGTTGGATCAATCTCAATCATTGAATTCTCTAGAGAATTCAAAGTATCTTATAAATACCCCCTCATTTCTCTCATTTGGGAATCAAGTCTTTTGCTACCAAACTCTTGCCAAATTATGATTTGCAACATTTTAGCTTCTCCATAACATTTTTCATCAATCCATTTTGCATCTTGCATCCACTTCACTCAATAGCCATTCAAGGAGCACACAAGACATCCAAAGATCAAGGGCCAACCAAGAAAGAAGCATCATGAAGGTATAATCAATTTCAATCAATTTTCATCTTGCTTTATGTTTATCATTGCTTAGGCTAATCATTGAGGTGTCCTCTTTTGTGTTATTTCTCTTTATTGCATCATTAGTTGTTTAACATCTCACATAAAGAACATAACATTTTAGGAGATCACATTTATGGCACGCCCGATGGGACCCACAAACGGGTCTTTTTGTTTTACGTTTGTTGTTGTTTAAGTTGTTTGCAGGTTCAGGTCACAGAGGGTTGGACTTGCCTCGTCGAGGGGCGGACTCGCCCTCCCGGGTGTTGTAGAGGGGCGGATTTGCCCTCCTATTTTGACGTTTCTAACTATTTTTATGTAGAGGGGTGGATTTGCCCTCCTGTTCTGACGTTTTTGACAGTTTTCTGCAGAGGGGAAGATTTGCCCTCTTGTTCCAACGTTTCTAACTATTTTTTTGTAGAGGGGTGGATTTTCCCTCCTGTTCCGACGTTTTTGACATTTTTTTGTAGAGGGGTGGATTTTCCCTCCTATTCCGACGTTTCTAATTTTTTTTCTGTAGAGGGGCGGATTTGCCCTCCTATTTCGATGTTTCTAATTGTTTTTCTACAGAGGGGCGGATTTTCCCTCCTGTTTCAACATTTTTGATAGTTTTCTGCAGAGGTGCAGATTTTCCCTCCTGTTCTGACGTTTTTGACAGTTCATTGCAGAGGGGCGGATTTTCCCTAAACAACACGTTCAGGAAGGTAAAAAGTTGCATTTTAGCTTTGTTTTTGCCTCTGTTTTTTGTTGTTTGGAGTTCTAACTCTCTAACCCTATTTTTTGGTGGGTGAATTCAGATTTCTTGCTGATACTTTGCATTATTTTTGCTGAAATTCACAAAGGAAAAAAGATAAAACAACTAACATTTTCTTGCAGGGCCTTTTTTTTATTCGAATTTTAAAGTTTTCCGTACTATTTTATCTATGCATTTAGTATAATTAGGGGGAAGTAATACTTTATGTTTTTTGTGTCTATCTTTCTTTGTGTTACCCTAAGGGGGCATTAGTTTGTTTTCACCTTCCCCTTGCACTTTGTGTGGACCGGGGGGTAGTTGGAAATGATTAGTGTCTTCTTTTTAGAGGGACCTGATTGGGGATTTCATCACCCCAAGGGACAATCCCATCCACGCGTACCGACGAGGTATACAAAGGGGGGAGAGCCAAAGCTATACCCCAATCTAGTTGCATCGTAATTGGCGGAGCGTCGAAGCTAGGGTGATACCTAGATAAACGTAAAGAGTTGGTTCAAGCCTTTCAGTATCCCGTTGGCATTGCCAACTCATGCTTGTGATGGAATAGTGTTCACGGTTGTACCTCACATACCCAACGTATATTGAGGACTCCCTAGCAACCTTGTGTATCATAGAGTAAGACCTTTGCTGGCCATACCCCTTAACACTAATCATAGGACTGTGCTTGTTCAAAGTGTCTTTCTTTGAAAAACTAGTAAATCTTGATAAGTTAGCCTCATTGAGTCATTTCAAGTCCTTTCCATAATCTCATCATCCAAACCAAGTCATTGTTTTCCTACAAAGGAGCAAACTTTCCCCCCTGTTCTGACATTTTCCACTACAGAGGGGCGAACTTGCCCCCCTATTTCGACATTTTCCACTCTAGAGGGGAAAACTTTCCCCCCTGTTCCGACATTTTCTATTGTAGAGGGACAGATTTGTCCCCCTGTTTTAGCATTTTTCATTGCAGAAATGCGGATACACCCTCTTGATCCACTATTTGACTGTAGAAGGGTGGATACGCCCTTCTAAACAGATAGTTTCATCCATTTGACTATTCCAAACCTCCGTTTAATCACCTCAAGTCTCCATTTGACTATTTGATCATCCTAAACACTCATTTGACCAATCCAAACATCCATTTGACCATTCCAAGCCTCCATTTAACCTTTCTAGATGACCATTTACCACATTCACATTGATCATTTCACAATTTGGGAAACCCATTCTACCATCTTACCGTGTGACCTAAACATTTCCATCAAGACATCTTCCATTTGCATTCATCATCATCTCTCAACACAAAAATCCCTTAAACCTTATTTTAGGAGTTATCTCCCTAATTGACCAAGGTGTTAAGTTTGATCGTTATCCTACATATCAATCATTGTCTTCAACCTAATCAATTTGCTTCTATCTTGAGGTGGATTTGTGTTGTAAGTCAGCATCATTGTCCCAAATCAATCCCCTTCTATCTCAAGGCGGATTTGATGTCGTGATCATTGGTTTAGCCAGTTTAATCTGATCAACCAACGTATTAAGTCACCTAGGGTGTTTCTGAATTGGGTTTAAGACCCTTTCCATCAACCAATCCTAATTCATCATCCAATCCAAAACAAACTTATCCTATCATATCCTCTTATCCAATCCCAATCTAATCTCCAATCTAGTTCTAATCTAAGCGTTAATCCTATCATCCTAATATGAGCTTTTATTCAATCCCAATCTGAGATTTCATCCAATCCCCATAGGGGCTTCCAATACATCATAGTTCTCTATCCATCATCCATTCTTTTCTGCTAATCTATATCCATCATGAATCTTTATCCCCCTCTCACACAACCAATAATAGTAGTCAAGGGGAATCCTAATTCCATTGATGACGATAACAAAAATCTTGTTGATCATGAAGATTGTTATATAGATCCCCTTGACCCTATCATTTCTAGCAAGCTCCAATTGCCTCCCAAAATCCCACTACTTCTTCGAACTATCCCACCATGATTTCATCCGCATCTAATAACGGTCCTTATGCTACCCTTGATAAGGGATATCCAACATCCTCACCATCGACATATTCATCATGTCCTCCCTTTCAACCTCTATCCTACCCAACCTCCATATCCTCCTCGCCTTATCATCATCAACAATCCCAATACCTCTACCTTAATCCCACATCTCAATCTTACCATCCTAATCCAACATCCACACCTTCCTATCATCCATCCCAATACTCCCCTTATCTTAATCCACCATCTCAATCTCCTTATCCTAATCCATCATCCATGTCATTCTATGCCAACTCACCATACATTTCTTCCTATGGTGGTCTACCACCTCAATCTTCCTATTCTAATCCAACATCCACGCCTTCCTATCACAATCCACCATCCCAATATCATTACATTAATTCCAAATCTCCCCATTCTAATCCTTCATCCACATATACCTGCTATCACTCACCATCCCAATCTTCCCAATCTAATCCAACATCCACATCCTCCTACATCATTCCCCCTTTCACCGTATTATATCTTAATCCTCCATCTAAACATAACCCACATCCAACCACTCCTAGTCCTCCATCTAGTCCCATCCACTCATCTCATCATAATCCTCCATCTCCTCCTAGTCCTAGTTCTACATCTAATCCTCATCCACCCATCTACTCATCTAATTCTCCAATACCTAACCCTAATCCTCCATCTCCTCCTAGTCCTCCATCCATTCCCATCCCCTCATCTAACTCTTATCCACCAATTCACAATCCTAATCCTCCATCTCCTCCTAGTCCTCCATCCAATACCATCCCCACATCTAATCCTAATCCACCAATCCCTAATCCTAGTCCTCCATCCATCCCTGATCCTCTATCCATTACCACCACTCTACCTAATCCTACATCCCTTTCGAATGTCACCCAAAGAATCATGACAGAAGAGACACCATGCCCTCCCACTCTATCATGTGATGTCACTAGTGATGAGGCCCTCCTCCATCCTACACCCATCCCTCCCATCACCATTCATGACACCGTCCAAATGGTTGAGCCGGTCAAACCCATCAAATCCATTGAATCCCCATCTTCTACTACTATATCCACCCAATCCATTGAAGAAATCCAATCCTCTCCTCCCAGTCCTAATATTCACAAACTTCAATCCCATGACCTTCATGAATCCTCCATCCTCCTATCTCCCCCATTTGAGGATTCCCTCCAACACTCTTCCATCATCATACATCCCCCACAAGATGAGTCATGTCAAGATTTTGATCCAAAGCATACAAGCATATCCCCTCCTCCAAATCAAGATCCTACCATCCCATCCGCTACATCCCAAGATCATAATCCCCTATCCATCCCATCTCATGATTCCTATCCTCAAACAAGTCATGATCCTATCCTCCCATCCACCTCATCTCAAGATCACACTAGCTCATCCACTCCATCCCATGATCCCCTTTGCATTCAAGATCTAATCACTCCATCTCATGAGCCCTTATCATCTATTACCATAAATCCAAATCCCATCATACTCCCCAATTCCGCTCTTGATCCCTTATCACTCATTCCTCTTGATGCGGCTCTCCCCTCATCTCCATCACATGATCCTTCATCTCCCTCTAGTCCTACCATCCCAACGCCACTTTTGTATCACCTTGGTCACATTACACTTATCTATGGTGGCCTTCTTACAAAAGAAAAACAATGCATACACACCACCCTACCTTTTCCACCTACTAATATGCTCACATCATTCTTCCAAGAGAATAAAAATCCTACCATAAATCACATGCTACAAAACATGAACTATCAAGGAAAAGGTTTAGGACTTCATGAGCAAGGTGCTTTAGAGCTCATCCAAGTCAAAGAACATATAGGCATACATGGTCTTGGATATATCTCCCAAAACCTGCACTCTAAAGATGTTGGTACAACCTCCGTACATCCTAAATGATCCTCTTCTAAAGGAACAAGAGGTACTTTCCATCATTCTACCAAGTCATTTGCCGCCATCTCCCCTCCATCATATTACCTAAAAACAACCATCCATCTTCCTCCCTCATCCTCTCAATCCATTTTGGGTCCTTATGTCCCTCCATCCATCATTTCTCATCCTCCATCTACTATGGGTTCTTATAGCCCTCCATCAAACCCCACACATCTTCCATATACACAGTCCATTTTGGGTCCTTATATCCCAAAGTCACCCCTCCATCTTATCCTATTCATCCACCCCCTCTCCCTCATACACAACATAAAAATCCTACCTTCATAACTCCTAATCAGGATCAACAAAGGCACATACCTACACATTCTCCATCTACACATAATCCCTATAAGCCTACCTCCATCGCTCCACATCATCCATCTCCTCGCACCTATCCCCATGCTACTAAACAAACTTTGGATGCCAAAGAAAAAATGTATAAATCCAAACATCCACATGAATCTAAAGCTCCTCATGTCCCCTTCAAAAGACATGTAGGAGAAAATAAAATCAAGTCCAAAATCCAAATCAATCCAAAGGGCCACAAAGGTCCACCAAAGAAAAAATAAAAACCATGTAGATCCTAAAGAAAAAAAGGTGCCATACCTTCAATTGAAAAGTCCATAAGGACATCTAAATTTGCTATTCCCCCACAAAATCATTCACCTCCTCCATCTCCTAAATCTATTTTGGGTCCCTAAATCCCAAAAATAACTATCCCAACTCCTCCATTATTGCCACCCTCTCCATCCATTCATCCACCTATCTTTTCATATCCACCACATGTGCCAATGTTGGTCTTGAACACCTTTCACCATCACACATCCACTACATCATTCCATCCATATACCTTCCAGTATCCCATCCACTATCCCCCATATCTCCCCCATCAAATCGCTTTAATCCATCCTCTTGCATAATCCATCTATTCTAATAAGGTTGTACCAACATCCAATGGCCACTTTACACATGGGCTCTTCTTTACCTCATCTAGAACTTGATGCTTGAGTCCTTCATCCATATCCTTATCAACTATCCTCTAAAATTTGCATATCCATATCCCTATCTTTATCCATCTTCGTCCACATCCTAGTCCAAAAAATACAAAAAAATACAAAAAAATCAAAATCAAAAAAGAGAAAAAATCAAAAAAATACAAAAAATAGTACAAAGAACATCATTTGTCCAATGGTGAAAACTTGGAAAACAAGCGCCTTGGATAAGTACCATGATCAAAACTTGGCAAATAGGTGTCATGCATAAATCCCCCATCCGATTTCCTTCCACAATTGGGGGCAACTTCCACCTACGCATTCATTTTCTCCATCTCCTACATCTGCCTATCTTCCACATCTTACCCATCATCTCCCATTCACATCCCATTCCCTCCATCTTCCTTGTGATCTTGATAAAGACAGGGGCACATATATATACATGCTTTGGACATCTCTTGGCATATTTTCCCCTCATCCACTATCATTTTCCTTATCCTCCCCATCTACTTTCCTGATCCATACTTATTATCTACATCCATCTACCTTCAACATCCATCCATCATGTCAACCCCCATATCCCTTCCACCCATCCTGCTATCCCTCTTTCCTCGTCATGCATGAAAAATCTAGAGTGGGGGCATCTCCTTATTTGTGATTGGGTCCTTGGAGACATTTTCCATCCATTCCTTCAAGTAATCCTCTCCATCTCCCCATCCGGCCCATCCTTACCTCCCTATCCACTTATCCATCCAGTCATCCCTACCATCTACCAAATCCTTATCTTCCTATACTATCTTCCACTAGTCCTTTTTCATCCTTTCATCCTTATCTACCCATCCCTCTATATATGCATCCTACCATCTCCCTATCCTTATAACTCATTTCATCCTTCCAAATTCCCTCTATCCACCTATCCTCACATCTTTATCCATGCATCCATTTACTTCTATTTTCCCTATCTCATAATCCATTGTCATTGGTATCTAGCTATAGGCTACCCCCATGCACTCCAATGCCTTGCTACCACCCTCTCATCATTCCTATCTATTTTCCACATCTTTCTCACATGTTCATCACTCATTTATCCATCGTCTCACCTTTCCAATTCATATTCTAATGATCTAAATACCTATCCCATCCCTGAGCTTCACATCATACATATCTTACACATATCAACCATCCCCTTCACATGACCTATCCTGTATCATCAGACCGACTCCATCCTTTTATCCATTTATCATGGTCATCTCATCATCCCTTATCCCTTATCTGTCATCTGTATCTTTCCAAACTACATTGCCCCTATGCTTTCACATAGGCAAGGTTGATCATTTGATCTGCCTTTGGGGCTCTATCTTTTATCTTTCTTGTCATCCTCCATCATCTGTCTTTGGCCTTGTATTGAACTATGTCGCCCTTGCGCTCTCACATAGGCAAGGATAAATCATTTGGTCTGCCCCTAGGGTATCTTTCATGTCTTTCTCCATCCATCATTGGTCACCCTTGTCCTCTTTCCATTTTTATCCATTGTCTTTATCGAACTATGAGGGCTTTGTGCTTTCACGTAGGAAAGGTTGATCTTTGATCAACCCTCGAGCCCCTAGGTCTTTAGGGTTTTGTTTTCTTGTGCCTTATCATCCTATCATCTTTTTGTGTCATCAAGTATGTCCCTATCCTAGCTGGTGCTTATAGAACAAGGTCATTCATATCATGAGATCCAATTGGTTTCTGGTATCTTGCATCATGTTGATCAACTCATATATCCTCCATCTTTGGTCTCAACAAGATGTATCCTTCCTAACAAACTACATCAACCCCATCCATCCTCTTGATCTTATTGCAAAGGATGTTTGAAATTGATTCTGATCTTTTGATGCTTTTGAATTTTGTTTATCATTTGAGCTCCCTATTATCACTTGTCATGGTCATGTTGATCCATCATATCATGGTGTGCTTTGACTAGTAAACATAGGGGCGTATATTGATCTTTTTTATGTTTCTGTCTTCTTGGTTGTCCCACATAGTACCCACCAAGATCCTTGTGGTCATGCGTTACACTGGGAAATCCTTTTGTGCGTGTGGTTATCCCAATACCTGGCCCGACCAATGTCTTTGTGACTTTGGGGTGTTGGAATAGCCTTCTTGTCTGTTGTGTTTGTTTTATGCATTGGACACTAATCCGCCTTGGTTCTTCATACCCTGGCACTCAATGTCTTATGCTATAGAAAAAATCAGCACTCTAAGGATGGAAAATTGCATTAGGATTGCATTTCATTTTCCATTCCATCATCTTTCATATCTCCCCCATCCTCATCCATTCAAATAATTTAATCACACTCTTGGTCTTAGCCTTGCTACAAGCCTTGATCCAATCATCCTCCTCCTCATCATCATTATCATCTGTGGGATGTATCCTTCCCTATCCTTGTGTTGTTTTGGGATGTATCCTTCCCTCATCAACAAAATTCTCATTGGGATGTATCCTTCCCTCATCAATAAAACTCGCATCAGGATGAATCCTTCCCTATCCTTTGGTGTTGTTTTGGGATGCATCCTTCCCTCGTTAACAACACTCATCTTCATCCTCATTAGGATGTCTCCTTCCCTATCCTTGTGTTGTTCTGGGATATATCATTCCCTCATCCACAAAACTCTATCAACCATCCGCCCAACCTGGCTTGTAGCTTGACTAGGGCAACATCATATTTTTCAACGAATCCATTTGTTCTCACCTTTACCTCCCATCTCTTATCAGCATTTTCTTATCCATAATTTTACATCGTCATCTTCATATCCCTTTTCATCATCTCATCTCTCATCATGTCCCCCATCCCTTCCTCCTTCATCAATCTCCCGCCCTACATCGGGGTGGACCCGCCCTTTTTCGGGGTAGATCCGCCCATTTTCGTGGCAGACCCACCCCGTGCCAGGTAAGACTCGCCCTTTTTCCGAGGTGGACCCGCCCTTTTTTGGGGTGGACTAGCCCAGTCCTGGGGCGGACTTGGAAGTTAGTTTCTTGAGTTGCAATGCATGGAAGAGTTGTTTGAGTGGAATAGGTGTGTAAATTCTTCAAGTAAATTTTTTCGCGAAGGAATTTTTTGGATTTCAAGGTGTTTGTGGAATATTCTAGATTGTGTTTAAATGTTATGGTTTTTGTGAGTTGTCTCTGGATTTGAGGAAGTGTGTACTTAATTTTTAATGGTGTTAACACAAGTTCGGTCAACCTTGGGTGTTTATACTACTTCCAAAATTTGTGCAAGCATGGGGTGGCATGTATGAATGGATTTAGGTCCTAGCTAAGGTGTGTTGTGGTCCACCTTCATTCATTTCCATTGGGGGAATGTTTTGGTGCTGATCTAATTTGGATTTGCATGGTTGAGGTGCATAGCCAACCTTGGAGAATGTTGTCAAGGTTGAAGATGATATAAATATGAATTGAGTTGTTGAGGGATGATAGGATATATGAGTATGATGTGAATGATACAAATTTCAAAGTTGTAGGGTGCAAATTTGAGAAGTGCAGTGCAAGCTTTCATGTGTTAGACTACTGAATGCAGTGACTAGAAGGTGTCTACAATTATTCAAAAAGACTATGAAGGTGTTGGTAATATTGTGGTGTATTTTTGTGTTTCTTTGAGATGGATTTATTATTTTAATACTCTTCTCTATCTACTTTTATATTCTGGAAGTGAGACCTCCAACAGTGAGCCCTACTGTATTCAATGTTGATATTACTTTATATTGTGAGTTAATCCTCAATATGGTTTTTCCCGTCTCGGGTTGTCCACATAAATTTGGTGTCTCTTTGTGCATGGTGTTGATTTGATTCAATTTTTTTTCTTTGTTTTCATGATAAATTATTCTAATAGATTAAGGGTTAATCAGATTAATCTGGATCTGAATGTTTGTGAGGGTTTTGAAGATTTAAGGTACAAATGATTCACCCCCACTCCTCTTAATTGTCTTGTGCATTCAAAAATTGGTATCAAGCTTAACTACTTTAGGCACATTTGAAATGACACATAAGAAATATGTTCCTATATTTGATGGATCCAATTATACATTCTAGAAGACAAGGATGAAACATTTTTTGGTTTCTCTTGGGTTTAAAATCTAGAGGTTCATTGAAAAAGGATATACTACTCCTACAAATGGTCTGAGTGCTAATGTTGAGATCAAGGCCTATGAAAACAATGGTAAAAAATGGTATGCTCTCTTAAGTGGTCTTGCTAATTCTAAATTGGTGAAAGTTATGAATCTAAAAACTGCTAGAGAAATTTGGGTAAAGTTATAAAGAATTTATGAAGGAGATGATAAGATCAAGCATGCTACGATGCAAAATTTGAAGATAATTTTTGAAGCCCTGCAAATTTTTGAAGATGGAAATATCACAAGCTACTTGTAGAAGGTGGATAAATTTGTCAATGGAAGCAGAGGTCTTGGTGGAGAATTAAAAGAAGTGGTAAAGAAGGTACTTAGAACTCTTCCTAAATCCTATATTCATAAATTTTTTTCCATTGAAGAATTAAAAAATTTGAATAAATATACCAGAGATCAATTATACGATTCTTTAACTGCTTTTGAGATGAGAGAATTTGAAACAAGTAGTGCAAAATTTGAGACTACTTTTAAGGCTGGAAAATAAGAAAAGATAATGGAATCAGATCAAGAGGATCTTGATGATGTGGAAGCTAAATTTGTGAGAAGAATAAAAAAGGGTACTGGAAAATACAATAGTAAGTTTCCTTTCAAAATGATTCAGTTGTGGAAATATAGGTCATTATTCTTCTAGATGTCCAAACAGAGCTTTGACTAACAAAAATAGTGAGAACAAAGGTAAGATTATTAAGAAAAGTTATTATGTTAGATAAGATGCAAGTATATCTGATGGTGAATATGATTATGGATATGATGATGATGGTGAATGATTGTTTGGATTTAAATAATGAATCTATTTCTACTAAATCTGAGAGATGTGTGAAGGAAAAGGCTTCAAAATGAAGTGCTAAATTAAAGGCACCTTGGTGTCTACTTTTCATGCTATGCATGAGAAGAATTATTGGATCATTGATAGTGGATGTTCTAATCATATGATTAGTGATAAGAGTAAGTTTGTAAAACTTGAAAAATATGAAGGAGGAATTGTTAGATTTGGTGATGATACATCTGCTAAAATATGTGGAAAAGGTTCAATCAGTTTTGATAGAAATCATAATACCGATGATGTTTACTATGTGTAGACATCTAAATTTGATCACTTTCATATGATCAAAATTGCCTACTCTATCCATCCATGTCATTAATAGTGATTAAATAATTTATTTAATCATTATTTCATTTTTTGCCTAAGGTTCTTAAAGTATGTAATTGAATAAATTAAATACTTTACCTTACACCTTTTCTTCTCTAAATTAAATAAATAAGACAATTTTTTTAATTTAGTCATTTGACCTATTTGGATTAAAACCAATTTTTAATCCCTCCTTTTCTCTCTCCTTGTCACATTCTCCATAATCCTCTTTTAATCTAGATTAAATTAATTAATCTATGATTAGGATGTGCACCACTTAATCAAGGTTAGTGTCACATCCTCCATAATATCCCAGTTGCCCCTAATCTCTCATTAATTATCCTAATCCTATGTTTTCACAACCTTAATCAAAATCATTTGCCTAATCATTACCTTGGTCAACTCTCCCCATCCCCCAAGGAATTTTTAATTCCTTTTTATTCACCTAAGGCTCGTCTCTTCCCCATGTGAATTTTTAATTCACTTTTATTCCTCCAAGGAATCTTCTCTTCCCCATGCAAGTTCTAGAAGGCTTTACTTGTCATTTTACATGTGCCATGGACTTCTAGAACCTTGGACTTGTCACATCATTCACATGTGGCAAATCCCCACCTTTTTGGAAACCCTCTCTCATCCACTAGATTCTTCCAATCATTGTGAATTTTTAATTCAATTTTATTACTCCAAGGAATCTTCTCATCCCCCAAAGTACCTGCAAGGTACTTGTCCTTCCTCCACCTCATGTACCTCTCTTCCACCTCACTCCCACATCATCTCACCCTAGGCCATCTCACATTCCATATGTCAAGATGTGAGGGCTTGTGAGTCCTCAACTCACCATAGCCCTTCATCTTGGCTTTGTTGGATCAATCTCAACCGTTAAATTCTCTAGAGAATTCAAATTATCCTATAAATACCCCCTCATTTCTCTCATTTGGGAATCAAGTCATTTGCTACCAAACTCTTTCCAAATTGTCATTTGCAGCATTTTAGCTTCTCCATAACATTTTTCATCAATCCATTTTGCATCTTGCATCCACTTCACTCCGTAGCCATCCAAAGAGCACACAAGACATCCAAAGATCAAGGGCCAACCAAGGAAGAAGCAACATGAAGGTATAATCAATTTCAATCAATTTTCATCTTGCTTTTATGTTTATAATTTCTTAGGATAATCATTGAGGTGTCCTCTTTTGTGTTATTTCTCTTTATTGCATCCTTAGTTGTTTAGCATGTCATATTAGAAACATAACATTTTAGGATATCACACTATGTTAAGGGTTTAAGACATAATCTATTGAGTGTTGGAAAAATGTGTAGCAAGGGATACAATCTTATGTTTCAAGATGATTCTTGTGAGATCAAAAAAGGATCTAGAACTGTGATTCATGCTAGAGGAAGGACAAATGGAAATGTCTATCAACTCAAAGGTGTTGATGGTTATTGTTTCATGAATCAAATCAATGAGAGCTAGCCATGGAATATAAGAATGTGTCACATCAAATTTGATAGCCAATTAAGGATAATTTCAGTTCAAGTTGTGGGATATCTACCAAAAATTAAAAATCCTATCAATGTTGTCTATAAGGAATGCCAAATTGGAAAGCAAGCAAGAAGTTTCAAAGTCAAAGAACAATCTTCTACTAGATTGATGGAATTGTTGCATACAAATATTTTTGATCCTAATAGAGTAAGAAGTCTTCAAGGTGACATGCATTTTATGCTACTGAATGATAATTATTCTAGAATGACATGGGTTACTTTTTCTCAAAGAAAAATAAGAAACCCTAGATAAGTTTAAAGCATTCAAAGTTATGGTTGAGAGTGAAATGGATATAAAAATAAAATGTTTGAGATTTGACAAGGTGGAGAGTTAACCTCCAATGAGTTGAATATATTTTGTGAGGATCATGGAATAAAGAGGCATTTATCTGCCCCTAGGAATCCTACAAAAAATGGAGTGGTTGAAAGAAAGAACATGACTATTCAAGAAGCTACAAGAACAATGATGAATGAAGAAAATCTACCAAAATTATACTGGAGAGAAGTAATTCATATTGCTATTTATATAATTAGTAAAGTGCAAGCAAGGGAAAACAATGCAAAGTCTCCTTATGAGCTATGGTATGGAAGGATTCATACTATCAAATAATTTAGAGTGTTTGGAAGGAAATGTTATATCAAAAAGGATGAAGAAAATGTTGCAAGGTGTGTGTCCTTGGTTTCCTTGTGCTATTCAACACAAAACTTGGGTTTGTGACATGACTTAACAACCTCCCATGGATTCATTAACTCTGGTAGTTGTATCAGACATTAATAGGTCAATCTTTTGGTACAACAACCTTTTGTGCAACAATTAGTATCAGAGCCTGGGTCACAGGTTCAAACCCCTTGCTTCCGTTGGGGTGATTGTTTCAAGGTGTGTGCCCTTGGTCTCCTTGTATTGTGCAGTATAGTTCTCAAGTTTGTTAGATAGCTTAATAGCCTCCCATGGATTCATTAACTCTAGCGGTTGTATCAGGCATTGATAGGTTGATCTTTTTGTGCAATGAAAACCGTCTATGCAATAGAAAACTTAGGAAATTTTGATGCAAGATCTAATGAAGGTATCTTCCTTGGATATTATACTAAAATAAAAGCTTATCAGTGCTACAACAAGAGACTAAAAAATATTGTTAAGAGTGCAAGTGTCAAGGTTGATAAAGACATGCAAAATAATTCAATGGTAATTGACGGATATGAATCAGATGAGTATACCTACATAAAAGAAGAAAAAATTAGGGAAAAATAATTGCAGATTGAAGAGGAAGAAGATCCGAAAAAGATTCCTAAAACTCCTAAGTATGTGTAGGAGAATCATTCTAAAGAACAAATTGGTGATAAGAGGAAAGGTATATTGACAAGAAGGAAAGCTACTAAATAACAGGTAAATCTATGTTTAATTTATGATGTTGAACCAAAAATAGTAATTGAAGCATGCAAGGATGGGTATTGGATCAAGGCTATGGAAGAAGAACTAATGTAGATTGAGAAGAATCAGACTTGGGAACTTGTTCCAAGACTAGAAAACAAGAATATAATTGGAACTAAGTGGGTATTCAGAAACAAATTGAATGATAATGGAGAAGTGGTAAGAAACACGGCAAGGCTTGTGTGTAAAGGCTACTCACAAGTAGAAGGAATAGAATTTGAGGAGAAATTTTCTCTATTGACAAGAGTGAAAGCTATCAGGATGTTCTTATCTTTTGCAACACATAAATATTTCAAAGTATATCAGATGGATGTGAAGTTTTCTTTCTTGAATGGTGAATTGGAAGAAGAGGTATACATAGAACAACCAAAAGGATTTCAGTTATCAAATAAATTGGATATGGTTTACAAATTGGAAAAGATATTATATGGATTGAAGAAAGCTCCTAGAGCTTGGTATGCAAGGTTGGATAGGTATTTGTTATAACAATGATTCAATAAAGGTACCATAAATAGTAATCTTTACTTCAAATTTGAAAAAGATCAAATCTTGATTGTGGTTGTATATGTTGATGAAATAATTTTTGGAGGAAATGAAGCTATGTGTACGAGTTTGTAGAAGAAATGCAGATAGAGTTTGAAATTTCTATGTTTGGGGAGATGAATTTCTTCCTTGGGCTATAAATCAATCAAACAAATAAAGGTATTTTCATTTCACAATCAAAATATGTCAAGGAAATATTGAAGAAATTTGGAATGGAAGATTCTAAATTAGTATGTACCCCAATGGTTATTAGTTGCAAGCTGAGCAAGAATGATGAATCTCCTAAAGATGATAAGAACAAGTATAGATCAATGATTGGAGGACTTCTATACCCAACTTCTACTAGACCGGATATCATGCATGTAGTTTATCTTGTGGCTAGATTTCAAGAAGATCCTAGAGAGTCACATGTTGTAGAAGTGAAGAGGATATTCAGATACTTGAACAACACTCTAGATTATGGTTTTTGGTATCCAAAGGATACCGATTTCACTTTAAGTTCTTACATAGATGCAGATTGGGATGGTTGTGTGGATGAAAAAAAAAGTACAAGTGGTGGTGCATTATTTCTTAGATGCTAATTGGTGTCATGGCTAAGCAAGAAACAAGATTTAGTGTCTTTATCTACTATAGAGGCAAAATATATTACAAGATCTTGTTGTAAACAAGTGTTGTGGATGAAGCAAACATTAAAGGATACTAGGGTGGTATAAGATGAACCAATTTCTATCTTCTATGATAATACAAGTGTTATCAATATTTTTAAGAATTCAGTAATGCATTCAATGACAAAACATATCTCAATCTGATATCACTTTTTGAGAGAGAAGGTTGTAGAGACTGAAGTGAAGCTTGAGTATGTGCCTACAAAGGATCAAGTTGTTGATATATTTACTAAGGCTCTTCCTAAGGATACTTTTGAGTATCTCTAGGAGATGTTGGGGGTTATCGCCCCTCCTTATTTGAACTAGATGCATAAGGGGATGCATCAGTCCAATGGATCTCAAGACTCATGTTGTGGTCTAGACTAATGTTGGTGGCTACCCCTTAGGGGGAGTAGGTAGTGATATTTTGTTGTTGTTGTTTTCAAGATAAGTGAGTGTTACCATTATGCAATGGTTGTTGATTGATGTAGTTTGGTGTGTGATCCTAAGGGGGAGTATGCAAAGCAATGGTGAACAATATGATTAATGTCAAAGGGGTAATGAATGATGAAAATATTTTATCTTTTTCCATTGATTTCAAAGGGGAGAATGAAACATGTGAAAATATAATTTTCTAGAGAGAAAGTTATCAAAGGGGGAGAGAGTGTAATGAGTTAGTTGTGCAAGGGGGAGAAAAGAGAAAAGGAAAAAGGTATGGATCAGAATTGTGTTTTTTTTTATGGTTTTTCACATCATGTGTTATCATCAATGAAAAAGGGGGAGATTTTTGCAAGTATGAGTAGATTGGTGTTGTTATTGATGTCAACAAGCTTGTGTTATCATTCATGTCAACTGCATGAGAAGGATGAGAAGTTGGTATTGAATTTTGGAAATAGGTTGCCATTTAATTGCAATCCTAAACATATTTCATGTATCTCCTAAGTCCTTGGAAAGTGTTGGACCCAACACTAGGATTAGAAAGAGATTAAATTCAAATGAAATGAACATGCAAATTGACATTTGTGATTATTCCTAAATCATAGGAACATATGGGGATGTCCAAGAAGAGCTCCTACAAAATAGGAGCACATGGGGCGCCCACATGAAAGGTTGAACCCACCTTGCTTTAGTTATTTGTTTGGAGGATTGATAACACTTCAGTAATGCATGTTTAGATCCTAAAAATTAGTGATTGATATTTACATGAGTGGAGTGGCACTATCAATTCCATATCAGTTCAGTTCAGTTATGGTTTAGTTATCTTTAGTTGCATGTAGTTATTTTGAGTTGAATGCAAGTTGACTTGAGTTGACTTGAGCTACATGACTAATGACTTCAGTTGCATGACATATAACAGGTGGATACTTTCAGTTAAGTTGGGATGATCAATCATGTATAATGTTTGCATGAATTGGTGGAGAGATATGTATCATTTAACTAAGATTGACTTGGGTCCACCTTGGGCACCCAAGTTGGCATCTTCCAGTTAACACCTTTTGCATGAGAAGATATTTACAAGGCTCAGTCAAGTGGGCCCATTCTTGGCTGCCAACTCTGAGGTGAATTTTGCATGATATCTTCTTGAAAAAAGTTCAATTAAGTGTTCAGTTTGTGGTGCCTCAATTGAGGAAGACTTTGGTTTGACTTCAAATTACATTGTGGAACTCTACTTGCCCAATCTAGGCGTATATTTTTGTGAGGAGATTTATGCTCATGTATTGTACAACTCTTATGAGTTTTACATCCTCATTATTGTCTATTAATTGCAGCAAGTGTATGAGAGTTCTATGAGAGTTTATTTCAGGTTGTGAAGAAGGATTGTTGAAGGCAAGGAAGCATATCAATCAAGGATTGATACAATATTATTGTAATCTTGTTCTAAGGTTAAATAATACAAGCATTATTGATTCTGGTGGAGTTTTTTCCTGAAAGGGTTTCTGCACGTATATGTTTTGTCACTTCTATCTTCTTGTATCATTCTTCTACAATATTTTGTCTCTTTCTATAATTGGTAAAATTGATCTAAACAGATTAATCATACACAAAGAATTGTGACAAAGAACACTTATTAGATCTACAGTCTGATAATTTTACAAGTTTTAAGCTACAATATTACCTTCATTTTCAATAATTTATTGTTGTCTTTGATGATGCATTGATTAGTTTTATTATGTTGTCATTAGTAAACTATTGGTGTCAACATCTAGTGTTTCTTTGATAAGATTTTTTTTATGGATGCATGGTTGATTTGCCATGTTGTAGTTGGATTGGTTGTAATGAGGATGTACTAATTTTTTTGAGGATGTTTCTATATTTCTTGGTTTCCAAGTGTTTTTGAGAAAACTAAATAAAAAGAGGAAATAGTGTGTTGTAGTGTGTTCAGTATTGAAGAAAAATGTTTTGTTTTTGCTCCACAGTTCTTCTGGGTTGAATATTTTCTTGTGCGGTTCAGATATCTTGATTAGAGGAAGTTGTATTCACTAGTGTGTGAACTATACATTGTAGAGGTGTTTGGGAGAATTGTTTTTTCTCCACATTTCTTTGCAAAGTGGTTTTAGGTCTTGTGGATCTGGAAGGGTGTTGATATTATTTGTATCTTTCTTTAGAAGTTTTTTTTGTGATTTGAAACTTTGGAAGTTAGTTTCTTGAGTTACAGTGTATGGTAGAGTTGTTTGAGTGTACTAGGTGTGTACATTCTTCAAGTGAAAGTTGTTGCGAAGGAATTTGTTGGATTTTGGGGTGTTTGTGGAATATTCTAGATTGTGTTCAATTGTTATATGGTGTTTGTGAGTCATCTTTGGATTTGAGGAAGTGTGTACTTAATTTTTAATGGTGTTGACATAGGTTTAGATAACCTGGGGTTTTTACACTACTTACAAAATTTGTGAAAGCATGGTGTGGCATGTATGAGTGGATTTAGGTCCTAGATAAGGTGTATTGTGGTTTACCTTCATTCCATCATGGGAATATTGACGTAATTTGAATTTGCATGGTTGAGGTGGATAGACAACCTTGGAGAATGTTTTCAAGGTTGAAAATGGTATATATTTGTTGAGCTGTTGAGGGATGATAAGATAGATGATTATGATGTGAATGATGCAAATTTTAGAGTTGTAGGGAATGAATTTGAAAAGTGCAATATGAGCTTTCATGTGTTAGATTAATGAATGCAGTGAGTAGAAGGTGTCTAAAATTCTTCAAAAAGACTACGAAGATGTTGTGGTGGATTTTTATATTTCTTTGAGATGGATTTCTCATTATAACACTCTTCTCTATCTTCTTTTCTATTATGGAAGTGAGTCTTTCTTTCTTTGGGCTGTGGGCCCTCTGATAGTGATCCCTATTGCATTATGTATTGATATTACTTTATATTGTGAGTTAATCCTCACCATGGTTTTTCCCATCTTGGGTTTTCCATATAAATCTAGTGTCTCTTTGTACATGGTGTTGATTTGATTTAGTTTTTGTTATTTTATTTCATGATAAATCATTCTAATAGATTAAGGGTTAATTGGATTAATGTAGATCTGAATGTTTGTGAGGGTTTTAAATTTTTAAGGTATAATTGATTCACCTCCCCTCTCAAATGTGTTGTGTATTCAACAAAGGAGGGTGGTGAGCTTTTTGGTATTTGGCTTGGTTGGGAATGATAAGGTTTGACTTCATGTTTTTGTGATATTGGTGGATTGGAGTTAGGTGATGACAAAGATGGATGTGTGGGATGGTTCTCATTGGAATTTGGTTGTGTGGAATTTTTTTTATTAGTTGAATATTTATTATTTTGAGCAAGCTCGTGAGCCATAACACAGTTTTGTCTCTTGTGTTCCTTTGCATTTTTATTTTTTTTGTGTACGAGCTTTAGCTTGTGGGGGAATTGATGTGTTTTCCAACATTCATTTCTTTCCTTTCTTTGTAGGAGGAACTACTAAAGGAGAGTTTTACATAATGGATTATTTCTCTTTAGGAGGCACATAATTAATCCCCAAAGGCCTTGTTTAATGGTTTTCTCATGTTCTTAGATAGGATGGTGTTGTGGGGACTATGACATAGATGTTAAATGGTTGGGTTCAAAGAAGAATACACACTTTGAGATGAGGTTTGTTTGCTACCTGTGAAGTAGGAGGAACAACCGTGATAGCCACTAGAGATCAAGGAGACTTGGATGAGATATTGGTAAGGGATAATTCGATGATACAACTAGCTTTGAATTTTTGATATGGTAAAAAGAGATAATATCCATGAGATTAAGTGGGTTGTATTGGTTGAGGCAAAAAGTAATCAAGGGAAATAATTCACTTAGATCCAAAGGTTTAAAACCACTATGATGGATAGTATGTATCTGTCCTTCAGATTGGAATTTAAAGCATTTATAAATAACTGAGGAAACCACATTCATGAAAGCAAGCCATGGATGACCTAAATTCACACAAAATTGATCCAAGGTAGGGATTATGATAAAATGAACATACAAATTCTTAGGTACAACTTGAGTGGAGAGGGTTAAGGAACCAATTGTAGGATGGGTAGAACCATTGTGAGCTCTCATCAAAACTTCTAATTTTTCATAACTGACTTGATATAGTTCATGCACATAAATAAATTCCTCTATAATCACATTCAATAAGTATACTAGATCAATGTCTATTATGCATGTGGGTTTATCATTAATTCTAACAATAATGTAGAGAGGACCATCAAGTGCATGCATAAAAGAATTAATATGAGTGAAGGTGATATCGGCCAGGAGTTTGGTTATTCCTAGTGAGGATGGACATCTATCATGCTAACTATATTAGGTTTTGGTATATTTTCATTATTGTATTCATAATCAATTTGTTTTACAAGGTTAGCAAAGTGGCTCAGTAATGGGTTGGTAATTTTTTTAAAGTTTTGATTAGGAGGCACAATTCATTTATTCCATTTATCATTTACACCAGCCAGCTGGATGACATTAGAATCAATGAGGTCTTACACTTGGCACCACTTAATACCCATATATCACTCAATATCATGTCCACGTGTTTGGTGATATTGATAAAGGATTTTTCATTAAATTAGGAGAAAAAGGTTTGGCGGTATCAATAAGATGAATGGGAGGAAGTTGAATCATATTCTTATTAAGTAATTGCATCATAATGGAATGAAAATAATTAGGTAATTGTCAAAATTGTCAATCTCTTAGTTTGAATTGATAGGGTGTTGCAAGTGATACAATAATAACTTGTGTTTGGATGTTATTGGAAGATGGAGGGGAGCTTATCTTGATGAATTTTTTCTTTTTCTTTTTAAATTATTGATAAATAAATTGAGGAATGATTTTAAATTGATTATTATGAGTTGATGAAGGTGAATCCTCATATCAAATAGCTATTGGCAAGATATAGGGCACAAAATAGAACCTACCACAATCCATCACAAAGCATGTGCAAAGCATTAGGTTGACAAGAGAAATAGGTTAAGGGGTGCCCTATAAGGGTCACATATCTATAAGAAACTAGACATTGATATATGTATGTAATAGATAACCGAATAAGAGGAGATAACAAATATAGATAGAAAAAGAGTTGTAATGAAAAGCAAAGACTAAGACCTATAGATGTAATGATTATCAAAATATTTATATGGAGACATAACGATTCAATAGATATATATGTTATGCATGATAATTTTTTATGTTTAAGTTATATATAAGTTATTGTTAGATAAAGTCTTTTATCACACACTTATTTCTACCACTATAAGCTATGGATATTTAATATACCCCCATGCTCCCTACAGGTTGTTTTGATGTTTTCCACAACTTCTGATTGTGCCCAATGTTTGTAAAGACCTCTATGCCAGTTTTTCGGTGGTCTTGACTCACTGTTGCCACATGCCACCCAAGCGCTCATTGAAGGGGAGCTTCCACTCCCTTCTCTTCTGAGCCCCATTCTTCCCCCATGTGTTAATAGACTAGACATAATAGGAATGCTTTCATATGTCTCTCTTTCGGGCCTTGACCGCATGCCACGTAGCCTCTGCTCATGCAAAATTTTGGCGGGCCCCTCAAGCGGTGTTGATAGTAAGGATGTTGCCACATGTCTTCTCATAGAAAGCTCTCATCAAAGGATGGGGAGGATGAACCATGAGCTTCAAAATACCACCACGTGTCCCTTCGATGCACCTTCATTAAAATAAGGAGTGGTGTGAACGCCAAGCTTCGATATGCTACCACGTGTTCTAACTTGCTTCGCTAGGAGGTGACACTTGTTTGCACAGGGTAAGACAAGACCATTGCCATAATTTACAAAGAATGCATCTGGCTCGTGAATGACTGGGTTCATGCTTAAGAATATTTTTTGTTATAGTCCTTCAAGTGGTGGAAGACTTTGGTTATATAGACCTCTTCTTCTTTCGAAGAAGGAGTTCAAAATATCTACAAAAGAATTAGGAAGATGTCAGGCCTTTTGTTTTGTTAGATAATTGTAAAGACTCATAGACTATGCCCTTGTAATTTGGCCTTTATGTTTCTTAACTATTGGATAACATTATACTGTGTTGTTTTTGAATAGTCTATTTGCAACTTCAATAATTTGAATAGAATATTGATTTTGAACCATGTCTCTAACTCTTTTTGTTCAGTAAATCTCTATGCAAATTTTTTTATGTCATGAAATGAATTATCCAGGTCTTTCTCTTTAATGTTTTTTATTTTGGGACATAGCAGATTGTTGAACGAGCCCTTAGACTGCATCCAAAAGATAGGCCTATCATGCTTTACATCTAAATATCTGCACATCGCCCTAGTTAGATATTTTATTTTTATATCTACTTCCTTTTCCTATTCAAAACCATAGTCATAGAAGAAGATGACTTCTTTAAAATCTGGAGGTTACTCAGTTTAGCACAATAGGTCCCCCCTTTAACTGAGTTTCCCACAAAGGGTTGTTACCTTGCCAATTTTTGGCATCAACATAACCTCTGGGGTATAAATTGACTATATAAGGGATACCAGGGCACATATCTTCAGACTAGAACTCCCCATTTCCTCTTGTTAACATTGGTTCCATTGCTAGGACCCTAGAGAGGATAGTGAAGAAAGTTAGAGAAAAAGAATAAGGGCAACAATAGCGATTTTTTTTTTTGCAAACACTTCTCTTAGGTACTACCTCTATGAGAGGAGGGTAGGAACTTATGGGATGACAATGGAAAGAAGGGAGGGATCCAAAAAGACCCTTGAAAATATGTAACTATTCAAAATTTTAAAACCACTCATGAGATATATAATGATTAATGGAAGTTTGGACTAGAAAGATCCATGGGAACATGAGATAACAAAAGAAAAAGAGATATAATTGAAAATATTTAGTTGGGAATGGAGATAAATGTAGAAGAAATGAGGTTGAAACAAATTTAGGAAAGACAAGAAATATATCGCAAAATAATGGAAGAAGTAGAGGAAAAGAAAAGAGAGTGAGACTTAGATTTTACGAATGAAAATAAAAATGAAGAGGTTGAGCACACCATTGAGTGTGGTGCAAAGTGTACCACTATGGGTGTTGCTGGAGAAGAATACAAAGAACATGGCACTAAGGGTGTTGTTGGAGAACATAGAGAAAAATCTCCACAACTAGGTTCTAGCATAAACTAGATTATTCATAATTATAAGGATGAATTGAATATTATGGAAAAAGTGGAAGGAAATGGAACAAGAAGTAGTCAAAATAATGACACCTCTAAATAAAACACCAACTACTCATCCAAATTGGAGAATATTCAATTAAGGATAAATGAGGATTGGTTACTAGTAGAAACTCATGTACAAAACCTTCAGAATATAACATTTGATGCCAATTACTTAAATGAGTTAGTAACTAGAAGCTTTTTGATGATAAGAGGAGAAAATGCAGTAAAAAAAATGGAAAATTATATGATCTTAACAACCTCTAATAAAATGAAACAATAAAATAATTAAATGATTTTCACTAAATGAATATCTCCAAGAATGAAACAACTATTTGAATAGACACAACCCCCAAACCATGAGTCACATTTAATTCCATTAAAATAAAGAAGGATTTTTATTGAAGAAGTATAACAAAGATTAAGAGAACAAAAAGTAGAAGAAAATAATATAAGTGGATAAAAATTTAAAATATGATATACATATAGAAAATTAGAAGAAGAACCCAAAAAAAAAACTCCCATGAAGTTTCCATGTTTGAGAAAGATACAAATGAGGATGCAAAACACATATTTATCCTAGATTCTATGTGGAAAAGACAACATATAACAATAGATGATACCAAGTTATTTGAATTCATTGGATCAATCTATGGTGACACCTTAAAATGGTACCAAAAAAATTACCCTAACAATGACAAAGAATGGGAAGAGTGAAATATGATTTTCTAGCCAACTTTGATACTCCAAATTTTTCTAAAAAAGGGGTTAGTAAGCTCCAAGAACTTACCCAAAATGAAGATGATACAATAAAGGAATTTGAAAAAGGATTCAAAGAAATTACTAGAAGACTAGACGAGCCATTATCCGACAATCAAAAAATAGAATGGTTCATCTCTAGAGTCATACTGGAAATTAGAATAGCTTTGGATGGAAGAAATTTTAATACCTACCTGGGACTAGTTACATTTGCATGTTGAATTGAAAACCAATCCTAGCGAAAACAAGAAAGTGAAAGATAAAATAAGGAGATGGTAAAATTGAAACTAGGGTTAGAGCAATTGAAATTCTGGCAAGATATAATGGAAAAGCAAGAGATGTTTGCACCAAGACCCAATATCTAGTGTAATTACTATGGCAAAGAAGGCTGCATTAGAAACAAGTGCCCCAAGGAACTAGGGGAAAATAATCCAACACATTATGAGTAGACTTATGAAAATTACCTAAAAATATCAAATTAGACTATTGCGGCACTTGCGAAGAGTGGGATGACCATGACACTGAAGATTGTCCTTCCCAGTTATTTTGGTTAAGAGAAGATTCTATTGCAACAAGTACTAAAGACCAAAAAATAATGAAATAGATTAAATGATTAATAGAATGAACACTATACCAGCAAGATTATGGATATAAAATACTACCATGGAAAAATTAGAAAATAATCAATTATATACAAAATCAACCAAACCAAGAGACTTATAGTGAAAGAGGCTAATTTTGTGGGGATAGAGGTCACGATAGATGAAGGAGGCAAAAAATGATGTCAAATGCTTTAAATGTGGTACAATAGGTCACTTTGCGATAAAGTGTTGGGGAGATAGAAAGAAGCCTTGCAGATTCTATAGTAGTATAAAACATGATGTCTTTAACTGTGATAGAGCCCAGACCTACTATAGAAATGTGGCTTCACATTCAAAGAGTGAAAAATTAAAAAATCTAAATCCATATAGAATGGAAAGGCTAGTAAGGAAATTACCAAAAGAACCTATAGACATAGATGAAGGGAGCTATAAAGAAGAGAATGCAAAAACTAGTAACTTCGACAAGGAAACCCCTAACAAAAAAGTAGTAGTGATAGCGAGAATAGGAACTTACATTGTAAATGATAATCAAAACACAACATAAAATTAAAATTCTATAGATGAGAAGGCCTTCCACCCCACTAATAAATAACATGATTAGATAGTGGAAGAAACAAATAAAGTGGTTACAAAACAACAAGATGAGGAAACAAACCAATATTTCTCTAGCCAAGAAGTACGAATACTCAAGTAGTTAATAAAAATGGATAAGAAATCCAAAATTTTGAATAAAATATAGAAATTTTATAAATATTGGAACAAATAAGGTAAAGTACCATAGATTAGAACTATAAACAAAGAGGAAAGATAATGAAAAACTCATCCAATCATGATCATAGTAAGTATAGATCATAAAAAGATAACCAATGCCATGGTAGACCTAGGCGTAGATATCAACATGTTACCAAAATAAGTATGGGAAAAAATAGGACAACCAAAATTAGAACAGACACCATATAACATTAGTCTAGTAGATGGAACTAGAATGAGAACCCTAGGTACATGGAGATAGGTAGATGTTAATATCAAGGGAGTAAAACAAATAGTGGACTTTGAAGTGGTTGTCATAAAACAAACTTTTGACTCATTAAACGCTCTGTTAGGAATTGGATGGTTTATTAATATCATTGAAATTATACACTCCCACAAAGAAGAGATATCATTTTCTGATACAAGCAGAATAGTCCATATTCCCTTAGGAAAAACCCCAAATGAAACATACATAGAGGAACACCTTACTATTTTCATTAACACATGGAAAGAAAAAAATGACTTTGATGACTGGATATACATCCAACTCTTTTGCTTGACACTCAAAATAGTGTCACAAACTTGGTACATCAACCAAGAACAAAGAGGAGAAACCAATAATTGGGAAGAACTGGAAAATTATTCACGCCTTTTCATTTTAAAATGTAAACACATACATAACTCACTAATCAAAATAAAGGAGATCATATTAGACCAAAATAAATTCAAGAAATGACGGTATTGCAAACTTCCACACTGTCTCAACAATCAAAAGGTATTTAGAAATATACATAATGACTTGATAAAGAGATTAGATTAACAAAAATGTGTTTCATAACGAACAAAAATGATGAGGATGCTCACAATATAGACAAAGAAGTTCTCTAAGGGGAGAGAGAGTTAGAATCTCCCACAAATTCCAAGAAAAAATACTATAAGTAACCAATTAGACTAAAAGAAGAAAAACATTGCTAGAGAAGAAGATTAAAAAATGGCCAAGATATGAGATTATTAGGATGATCGACTAGTGGCACAAGCTATTGAAATGTTATTTGAATTTGAGGAGACATTCCCTAGGAATTTTATAGACTTGAAGGGTATAAAGGAGGAAGTAGGAGTTATGAAAATACAGTTTAAGGATGGAGCTAAACTGGTAAGGAAAATGCCCTATCGATTAAACCCTAATTTGAAAAAGAAAATCAAAGAAAAATTAGACAAAATGTTAGAGGTTGGGATTATCAAACTAGTGGAAGATGTACAGTGGATTAGTCCCATGGTAATCTATAAAAATAAGATAGGAGAAATAAGGATTTGCATTGACTTTAGAGAACTGAATAAAGCTTGCATCCATGACCCTTTTCCTACACCATTTACAAAAAAATTTTTGGAGTTTGTGGTAGGGAGATAAATATAATCATTTACTAATGGATTTTTAGGATATCACCAAATAAGAATAAGTGTAGAAGACCATCCTAAGACAAAATTTTCAATATAATGTGGGTTCTACATGTATATAGTGATTCCATTAACCTTGAAGAATTAACCTATAGTATTCAAGATGATTATGATAAATACTTTTAAATAATTTATACATAAATTCCTGGAGGTATATTTAGATGATTGGACAGTTTAAATATTGGTCAAAGACCATATACAAGTACTCAGGATTATGCTCAATAAATGTAGAAGCATGCAAATTTCCCTAAACTTGAAGAAGTGCACTTTTACAGTATCATATGTCACATTTCTAGGTCATATTATATGCAAATATGGGTTGATGGTAGACCCTATGAAGGTTACACTAATCATGAATTTACCACCACCAAAAACACCTTCTGAGGTAAAAACCTTTCTAGGCTACTTTAGAAATCATCACAAATTTATAAAAGGATATGTTGGAATAGTTGCACCTATGGAGGGACTACTCAAAAGAAATCCAGTAGAAGCATTGAATGGAATGAGGAATGCTAACGAGCATTATGTACATTGAAAAACAAAATTACAAATGCACTAATACTTATATTTCTCGATTGGAACAAACCCTTTAATCTAAATGTAGATACCTCAAGAATCACTATAGGAGTAGTATTAGCTCAACCTAAGGGAAACAAATATCACCCTATAGCCTTTGCAAGTAGAAAAATCTTGTTGTGCCTTTTGCACACATGCCTCATTCGGAACGGGGACCCTCTTTTCCCAATTTGCTTTTTTGGGTCCCTTTCATTTCGCCTCGTTTTACGTACCCATTTTTTTGTGCCCCGAGGCAGGTGGTAGCTCATTTCCCAATGCCATATTTTAAGTCTCGGGCTTTTCGGGTTTTCCTTGTCGAAATTATGGCATCTGTGGCAATTTTCGGGTTTCCCCTCCCGGGTTTCCCGTTCCGGATTGCCTCTTCCGAATTGCCTCTTTCGGGTTTTCCCTTCCGGATTTCCCCTCCCGGGTTTCCCCTATCGGGTTTCCGTGGCCAGGTTTCCCATCGATCTTTGTTGTTTTCAGAACGGTTGCCCCAGGACGGCTTCCTGGACCCCGGACTCCGGACCTCTCGTCGCCCCTACGTTTTAAAATCCACCAATCGACCTGTAATTGTATGGAGGAGTTAATGCCGCATTAATGGCTGTCTTTTTCTATAAATTGAATTTTTCGGCCGTCATTATCAAAGACTCGAGTGATAGAGAAAGATTCAAGAGCTCCCGACGAATCTGGTTTTCCTCCTGTCCGATTTCGAAGTGTTTTCCCGAAGACCTCCATGCATTCGACATCCTGTTCTTTAGATTTTCGAGGTAGGTTTTTCGTCCGCGCACCCTAGCTTTTTGTTTTGTGAATTTTCTAATTTTGCTAGGGGTAAAATGTAAAATGAAACCTAAATTAAGTAAATTTTCCCCCTCCACGCATAACCCATGTTTTGAAAATCCAAAAATCCGCCGTTAGATCACCCAAAAATTGATCTGGAACCTTCCCGCATCGCAGCTGTTCTTCGGAACAACGCTGGCGTCTTCCGGGCCCGGGTCCTCCCGCGGCCGTCTCCTTCGCATTTTGAATTCGCCTTTTCCCTTCTTTGGATTTCTATCTCCGGAATTCCCTTCCTGGGATTCCGTAGTGTCCCCGCCATTCCAAACAGCCCCGTCCAAATGTCTTTCCGACCCTCGGATCCCAGACCCTCCAGGTCTGTCCATTTCGAACTTCCCATTCTCTTCGAAATCCACCCTCGGAATTCGGTTTTTGGAATTCCGTTCCCATTTCGCCATTTCAAACGACTTCCACCTTGCGTCTTCCTAGACTTTGTTTCCCGACCGCAAAATCTTCCTTCTCCCGGTCGAGACCCTCGACATTTCCTTCCCCCCCAACCTTCACTTCCGGAATTCCCTTTTCGGGATTCCGTTGTGATTTCGCCATTCCAAACGGCGAGCACAGAGCGTCTTCCCGGATCCCAGACCCCAGTCCGCTGTCTGTCAGAACCCCAAGCCTTTGGTCTTTTTTCCTCCGATCTTCTTCCGGATTCTGAACGCCGGAATTCCTTCCCCGGAATTCCTTTCCTCCTGCGCCATTCTAAACGGCGAGCCCCGAGAGACTTCCCGACCTCCGGGTCCTGGTGCCTCGTTCACCGTCCGGTTGTCCCGAACCCTCTGATTGCTTCCGGAAACTTCCTACCGGGTTTCCTTCCTCGGAGTTCCTCTTCCGTTTCGCCGTCCTGCACGGCCGACTCCTAGCCGCTTCCCAGCGACGGCAATCCGGGATCCAGATTCCATCACCCGGAATTCCGTCTCCTCTGTGCCGTTTCAAATGGCTTCCTTGCAGATGATGCCCAAACCTCCGAATGGGGCATCAAATGACCTCCAAATCCAAAATGGATTTTGACCCACTTGCTAAAATTTGGTTTTCTTCAATTTCCAACCTCAAATCTTCAAATCCAACTTTGGGAAGTGCATATGGGAATTCCATTCTCATTTTTCCCTTTCAAGCGGCATTCTGCCAAGGGATTTTTGGCCCAGGAACTCCGGATTGTTTGCACTACCCTCTAATGATGAAATATCTTGCTTCCATGATTGTTAAGTATGAATTGTGATTGTCGGGCTAATCTTAACATGCAAGTTTTTTGCCGCTGACCATTTTGTTGGGTTCATTGTTACTAATTCTCATCTGTTGTGCAGGATTTATGGAATCTGGTCCAGAGACTTTCGGTGCTTCCAGAAAAGGAAAAGGAACAGCTAAGCCACCAAGGGGAAAGGAGGATAAAGACCTAATGAAGTACAAGTTCCAGGGGGTCCCTATTCAATCCAGGATCACTACCCTTTGGAGGGATGTCTCAGATACCAACATCGGGCAAATCGATGTTGATGAATTCATGCAAAGGGTCAGAATGAACCCGAAGACTGCAAATGCCAAATTAATAAAGAGTAGTGGACTTGCTAAGGTTGCAAGTTTCCTGCCAGCCCTAGTGGCCTCAGAGCTGGTGATGGCATGTGTGGAGGCATACCAATCTGATACCATAACAATCGTGGATCATGAGGGGAATATCCTTGCAGATATGTCTTCGTCGGGCATAACTAAGACCTTCCACATTCCCGCCTTTGAGAGCATGGAGGTCCCCACCTTGGAAGACTGTAAGGAGGTGTGGGAACCAGACCCGTTGGAATGTAAAAGGCTTATCAACCAGTGCTGGTTGAAGGACAAACAGGCTGGTGCTAGGAAGCTCCCTCAGGAGCTCTACCGCAAAAATTTCCATGAAGACTACCATGATCTTGTAACGCTACTCAGCCGGATCTGGGGCCTTCCTAGTGCGGTTTTCTTTCAAGAATGGATGTTCTATTTCATAGAATAGATTCTCCGAGGTAAGGACACCGCCTTCTATTGGGGTGAGATAATCAGCGACTGCTTCCACGAGCAATTTACCACTGTGAAGAAAACTAACAAATTCTTCATGACCTCTTACTTGGTGTATTCCCTCGCCAATCGGCGACATTACCAAGGTTTGACAATGATTCCAAGTGATCCATCAGGGCCAGAGCTCAAACCATATGAAAAATACCCTCAGTTGCAGTTTAGGAATTTCAAAACAAACTACTGCAAGGTGAATGACGCGTTCATTTCCCATGTAATATGATCAGTAGGAGGAGATTTTCATAGAAGGACATCCCACAGTGCCAGGGTCCTCCTCAGACAATACGCCTTCTGGTATATTCAATTCCCAAGGTTCACATACATCCGCGCCGAGGGCTTCTCGGATAAACCAAACAAGCTACCCTGGTACCCAAATGACCGGATTGTTCTCTTGGAGCTGACTCGGCAGCTGCGACACACTCACAATGTCTTGAGTGAAAAGCATCTGGCAGGCCCCATCTACCCCATGAACCTTGGGCAGGGGATGTATAAGGTCCACACTTCCCAGTGCGCAGGATATTCAGAAAGGGAGTTGGCAGAATATAATTTTGAACAATATAAAACAAGGCCACGGATGGATCCCTATGGCCATGTCAGAAAGGCACTGGGGCACAGATATGCCCACCTCCACAACATCAAGGAATTTTGGGCCAACTGTAGGGATGATCTTGAGGTACGGTTGCGATATTATATGCACATGATAGTCATCCATGTGTGGAGGGTGAACTTATGCCCAGTTCTTGATCAGCTAGAGCAGGATGCGGAAGCAATTGTGGATCCAATTTATGATACAGTTTCCAACCTGCCACTGCCCTCTATCAACTGGGATGCACCGGAGCTCAATGAAATTAGTGTGCTCGCCAGGGCCGTCGAAGTCCGAACGAGGGCGTGGATCGATGGGAAGGTGGTCCAATTGAAACAACAAGGGGTCGTCCTGACGTACACCGAATTTTCAAGTGAGCACGTGAGTGAACCAAGCGGTTCCGAGGGTGGGGAAGCCGTTGCCGCAATTGGGGAGACATCTAAAGCTCCACCACCTCAGAAGACCAAGAAAAGAAAGGAGGCTAGCCAACAACTGCCCAAACCAAAGTTCTACGCCCATAAGTCTTCCGAGCTAGAGCCCTCTAAAAAGAAAAGAAAAACAACAAGAAGCACAAAGAAAATGGTGATGCCCAAGGGTTTTCCCCTCAGGATCACGAGCAAAGGATCTAGCTCATTTGGATCTCCACCCATTGTAATCGCTCCTGCCACCCTGCTTGCCTCAATTCCAGCTTTTGCTTCCTCCCCGCCTGTGGTGGATATCTCCATCCACCTTGCTCCTACCCCTCCAGTAGTGCAGGTCATTCCCGTGGATTCATCGTCCGCCACCACCTTGCCAATGACCTCTTCTTCCATGTCCCCTTCCCTTCTTTATGTATCTGATACCACAACACCAGCCCCAAACCTTCTAGAATCTTTTGTAAGGTCTATGCAAAATGTTCCTTCTGAGCTTTCTGGGATGCTCACCAATCCAATAGTCCAAGCATCAATAGCTCAGGCTATGGCCTCCACTCCAATGGCATCTCCCTCCATTGAATCACCAAAGATGAAGGTGACCATGCAGATATCGGACGAATGTGAACGACAGCAGTTGGAGGCTGAGAAGGCACCAGAGTATGAAGAGTTTGAATATCACGAACATCCCTTGTTCGAGCGTCAGAAGATTGATAAGGTGGCCTATGAGTCTTCCAGTGAGTCCAGTGAAGATAGTGAGGACCTTGATACTAAATTGATCCAAGAGTCGAATGACCCCGAGCTCAATGTTGAGTGGGGCAAACAACTCAAGGAAATTAAGGACAAGGAGGCCGAGGACCGGCTTGCACAAGAGGAGGAGACTGCTGCGCCAGAGACAAAAGGTAACAGATCTCCAATCGAGGAACATGGCCAGACTCCATAGCATGGTGAGGAAACTTTCCTCCAAGAGAGCAAATAGGCAGAGAGCCTCGAGGGGCCTTAGGATACTTTAAAAAAGGAGGAGGATGCTGAAAGGGAAACAGATTCACCCAAGGAGCAACAACGTACTGAGTCCCCCGCTAAACATGAGACATCTGAGCAAGGTTCTGATAAAGGAAAGGAAGATGCAGGAACTAATGAGAAGACTCTTATTGTCAGTACTGTTGAGCTCAAAAGGGAGGAAAACGGGACTCAAAGTGAGGCACTAGGAAAGGAACGTCAAATGTCTGATTGGCTGCAAAGGAAACTACAGCAAAAGACTCCCACACCAAAGGATCCCAAGGCAAGGCTAGAAGCCATCATGGCTAGAGCATGAATGGGCACAAGAAAAGAGAAGAAGCCGAGGGTCAGATCGAAGATAACCATGGATGCCTCGGGATTAAGAGCAGTGAAAATAGCAATGCCGATGGTTGGGGAACATGGCATAACTTACAACGTTTCCACCATCGACCTGGGAATGGCCACAAGGGAGCAGAAGGTTGAGCACCTTCAGGAATCGGTCGCCACAGTAGTGCACCTTATCCAGCAGGATAACATCTCCAAGGAGGAATTAAAGGAACAGGTGGCCGACCTAACAACTTATATTCAAAAGTGGTCATCCCTAGATGATCAACTGACAACATCATCGGCCCCACCTCAGTTGTTGTCTAGAGAATAGATTGACAAACTAGAAAAGAGGCGAAACTTGGACAAAACTACGAAAAATTGGTTTCGACAGGTTTTGGACATAGGGAACACAGGTATCAACGTGGCCGTCTGGGCAACAAATAGATTCCTAGAGGTTCAGAAAACTCTAGAGGACACAAGGAAAATCTGTGAGAAGTTCCCCAGGAAGTACGATGCAGCCTACTCGAAGATCGAGGGCATTCTCGCATTGCCGAGTGATATCTGGGAGAAGGACCTTGCCTTCAAGGACGACGACCACTGGCTAGTGGATACCTAGAAGCAAGATTATAACCACTGAAAGAGAAGGTTGGAGCAGATTTTGGAACGGATAGCTCCAGACATTGAATGGGCAAGGGAGTCCAGGGAGGAGTGTACTTAGTACCTCAAATTGATGACGGAGTATGAAGTTCCCGCAATCGAGATGAATCCCGAGGACATCAAGCCCCACTTCTTGAAGATTATGGAAGATGGGATGTCTGCTGAAATCACCACTGATTTCATGTGTTTTGCGGCCCGAGCCTTTCATGCAACCAGAAGCTTGCAAAGAGAATGATATTAAGTATGAGGCAGACTGGAAGAAGCTTGGCAGTAATTCTTAGGAATGGAGTTACCAAATCCTTAAATCCGACATTGTGGAGGTAGATAAGCTCCAGTCCCTAATCCTAAGTTTCATGGAGTATGCTGCGTTGAAGAAGTGAGAGGGCAACCCGGTCATTGATGAACAGTTCCTTGAAGAATAGCTACAGCAGAGGGCAAATCACTAAAAGACAAATTTGCTATAGTGTTGTCACTAGATGATGAAATAGGGAAGAGATAAGAAAGTATTTATTAATGTAATATATTATGGGGTAGGTGAAACCCTAATGTAAAATGAATCTTGGCCACTCATTTTGTTTTTTGAAAACTATAAATAGGGCTCTCCTCCTCTCATTTTGAGAGAGTTGAGTTGTTGTAAAGGCATGCTGCAGAAATTATAAATAGCAAATACAGTCATTTTTGGTGTATTTTCTAGGTTTCTCAATATGTTTCATGATTCCTCTCCCTTTTAGTTATAGTTTTGCTTTAAGTTACTTTGCTGTTCTAGCATCTTCAGATTAGACTTGGTAGGTTTAATATGTTATTTTTGGTTTTGGAGATAGTTGTTGTGCATATGCTTTCCTTGTCCATACTTTTGGTTATTTGTTGAAGGTAGATGACTGTGCAAAGTTAGTTTGGACTTTAATTCCATTGCTACTCATTAAACTTTATCTTTGTTCATGCTTCCATAATGAATGAATGATGAACATCTGCAGTCCCTAGAAGATAGCACTGATTTCATGACATTGTGAGAATTCTGGTTAAGTGAAATCCAGTTTAAGGAAATTGTCCACAGTAGGAACCTCCATGATCACTGTTCATCGGTAGTTGCAGGTCCAGGAAACATCTTTCTTCCTCGCCCTTCCCCTTTTTTCTTTTTGTTAGAAACAATTTGTGCCAAGGTTCATTGCACATTGTAAAGCCAAATCCAACGAAATGATGGAGTCTAAGACTGCTGTTTGAGCCTGTAGCAAAGCATATCAATTCCAAACCTCTAGAACTCCATTTATCGACTCAATTCCCCTATAGATTCAACCATGTAAGGCCGCTCTGTGATTCCAGCAAATCACATAAACAACTGAAATATTCCAAGCACTGTTAAGACCTGACATCCGAGAGACCTTGGGATAGTGTTCTGCAATTTGATTGTAGAAGATTTTCTTTCAAGAGAGGTAATTCACCTACGTATTACCTGTGTTGAGAAGTGCATAAAAACATCATCAACAAATCTCTAAATGAGAAAAGAGCTATACCACCATGGAAAGAGAAGCCTTATCAATGGTCTATGCACTAAAAAAGTTTAGACATTATCTCCTATCAACACCATTTACATTTGGAATAGACCATGAATCGTTAAAATACCCACTTGATAAATATTTCATACAAGGGAGAATATTTCAGTGACTACTTCTATTTCAAAAAAAATATTTTAAGATAATTGTGAGACCTGGGAAACACAATCAAAGACCAGACTACTTATCCAAGATAGAGATAGGGGAGGAACCAAAATAACAAACAAAATATCTACTTGGCACACACCTATTTAGGTTAAATGTGATACCAGAGGAACTCCATGACATTGTTGTGATAATATCTAAAGGTGAATTCCCATCAGATATCTCATCACAAGCCAAAGAATCACTTGTGTGGAAGCCTCTACCATACACATTGATAGAGGGAGAGTTACATCACATAGGGCAAGATGAAATTATAAGAAGAGTTGTGTTTGAATATGAAAGAGAATCTATTCTAAAAGAATCCCATGAAGGAATAACATGGGGCACAATTATGGTGAAACAACAACTTAGAGGGTTAAATTAGCTAGATTGTGGTGGTCAACCCTACATAGAGATGTTAAATAATACACTAGAAAATGTGATATACATCAAAGGGTGGGGAAAATGACCACAAGAGATGAGATTCCATTGAATCCAATCTTGGCTCAAACCCCATTTAAAAAATGTGTTATAGACTTTAGAGGACCAATTGATCTACCTAACAAGCACTATAATGCTAGAATCATTATCACAAGAAAACAAAATGCTGGAAATACATAAAGAACAACAAAAAACGAAGCATCCCATGCAAACAAAATGTTTCCCAGAGCAAATATGTCCAGGTAATCCACCAAAGTGTGAAAACACAAATAACTGAATAAAAGATACTTGGAGTGAAATCTGAAAAAATGGCATGGATGAAATTGAAGAGCTCGGAAATACGGTTCCAATGCCGCTAAGATTGTGAAAAATGGAGAAACTGATCAAAAGTTATGAGCTTGAGACTGAAAATAGCCCCTTTGTCTTCAACTGGCTGTAGAATGCACCAACAGAAAAAAAAAGAGATGGAGACAAACAAGCAAGGGTTCTCTGAAAATTGAAAATGTATATATCAGAGAGAATGAGAGAATGAATTGATATGAAATACAATGGGATCAATCCTTATAAAAAGGAGATCATGCAAACCCTAATAAAACCCTAATAGAAGCCCTAATAGGATAACATTTAATAATTAATATAATTATTAAATATCACATTATGCAAACTAACATGAAATCTTAAGAAGAGAATAAAGGTAACTTAATCAACATAATTAAGTTAAGACCTTTACACTAACACCCCCCCTTAAGATGAGCAACAATGCAACTACAAACAAATGCAGAAAAGCAAAGGTAACAACAATGCAAGAAGGCAAATATGAGTCCCGACAACTAGGCATGATCAGGTACCCAAATACAACTAAAATCTCTCTAAAATGGAGAAATAGAGAAAACCTCATGGGAAAACGCTCTACTCCAAAAAGAGAAGAACATCACTGAAGCAAAAGAAGCTGCAAACAACTATCGAAAGATGACTGCTATGGTGCTGAAGAACCTCCGCTGAAGAACCTCCGCTGAAGATAGGATGATCGAGAACAAGAAGACAACAATCTGCATAAGTTCCTATACGACATTACTCGAATCAGATGGAAAACAAAGGCAAACACCTGGAACGAAGATACAGATGGCACAAGAACCAATAGTCTGAAACACTAATCAACTGAGAATGGAAGATTCCTTCCAAGGAAAAACCAAGGACGCATTAGCATGAACAGTATAATACCCCCCCATAATGGTCAACTGGGAGCCTGATAGATCAACTGAAATGGTGTGCAACACCCTGTAGTGCATGAAGAAAAAGATACAACATCTGAAAGTGCACAAGAAAGCACCTGCAACTAAAAAAGTGGTGTGCAAAACAAAACACACATGCATGAGGCTGGAATAATATGGATCCATGGTCGTCGTGGAGGGACACTCACTGGACAAAGGTGTGATGGAAAACAAAGGAAAACTACACAACCCCCCATGGTGTGGATTCACTGTCGTCGTGGAGGGATACTCACCGGATGAAGATGTGATGGAAAAACAAAGGCAAACTACACAACCCCTCATGACACTTTATAATATCAGTGTGAGTACAAAATATGGCACAACCTGATGTGCAAAATCCCTAAAAAGATGCATGTACAATAGTGTGGCACTTTATCTCAGTGCGTTTACATAAAAGATAGCTTACAAATGATGTTCAAAAATGTCCTCAAAAAACAAAATGCTGGAAATACATGAAGAACAGCCAAAAATGAAACATCCCATGCAAACAAAATGTTTCCAAGAGCAAATATGTCCAGGTAATCCACTAGAGTGTGAAAACATAAATAACTGAATAAAAGATACTTGGAGTAAAATCTGGAAAAATGGCATCAATGAAACTGAAGAGCTCAGAAATACGGTTCCAACGCCGCTGAGATTGTGAAAAATGGAGAAACTAATCAAAAGTTATGAGCTTGAGACTGAAAATAGCTCCTTTGTCTTTAACTGGCTGTAGAATGCACTAACAGAAAAAATATGTGATGAGACCCACACCACTGGAAAAATGAGAAAACTAGCTTTCCGACGATATCTCGTTTGCCAAAAAACGATATCGTATGCCCGAGTTACGGCCTCCGAAATAAATCAGCTCCAAAGAGGGAAAAAACCAGTGTTGGGTTAAATTTGACGGTCATACGGTCGTCGCAGCAAAAAACACTGGGTTAAATTTAAGTGCGATTGGGCTATAAAGGAAAAAAATTGTTTTTTATATTAAAAAAACAAATAAAAAAACAAATAAAAAAACATTTGATTTTTTAAAAAAAAATCATAAAAAATATGATGGAATTTTTTTTAAAAACATTTAAAAACAAGTGGGTGGGGGAGGCATGTGGGCCCACCCCCACCCCAGCTCCTTGCGCAGGCGCAGGGTACACTGCACAGGGTCTGCGCAGTGTCCTGCCCGGCCTAAGAAAGCCGTAAAAAGGCTTTGGCTCTTTTTTTTATTGATTTTTTTCTTTGATAAAAAAAATCAAAAACAGAAATTGCATTAATAAAAATTTTGCAAAATAAAAATATTTTTGACGAAATTTTTTCCAAAAAACAGGCGGAAATTTTTTTTCTGAAAAAATAAATTTACCAAGCAGGCGACGGCCGTATTGTAAAAAAATTTTGCCTCAAATTTCGACTTTATCCAAAATGGACGAATGAACAGTCGATTTAGGGGTTTTGGACCGCTACGGACGCAATGGCGATGTCCGTTTGAGCTGAAAATGCTTCAAAAATGTAGGTGTGCCCTAGATCAAGAAAACAACCCCCAAACCCTTGAAGCTCCAAAAATGTTCAAAACAAGAACAGGAAGCTGCAGGTGTGGAGCTCTGATACCATGTAGGAGTTGAGAAGATACAACACCACAAAAGCCCAAAGATCTCTGCAAGCAAATAACCTGTTACAAGGATAAACAAAGAGAAGCAACAAAGGAAATGCTCAAGAATGTGGAGCCATGAATTCACACAAAAATGTAAAATGAATTAATGATACAAAAAATAATTTTCAACTACATATAGATGAAAACCCTAGGCTTGCACAATAATAATTAATAAAGTAATTAATTATTATGTACCTAATGTTAGCTTAAGTGAAAAGAGGTAAAAGGAAACTTTACGCAATTAAACAAATATTATTTAATTAATAAAGTAAATACCCAATTACTCTAACACCCCCCCTTAAGATAGACATAGGGAGAAGCTAAAACCTAGAAGAAGCTACTGAAAGCAAAAGCAATGGGTCCCGACAACAAGGCTAGATTAGGTACCCATGTACAAAATCAATGCAAACTAAATGAAATGGGGTAAAGGAGAAAACCTAGTGGGAACAAAACTCCTCCCCAAAATAGAATGCAAGGAAGGAATGCAATGCACTAATGAAAGAAAGATAGGAGGTGGATAATATGATACCCCCCATATACAAATTTTATCATATAAGTACATGTACAATGATCTCCATAAGAGAGATAGAAAGAGAGAAGAAGGCCCACCCACAATGAAGAAACTCCTGTCACAATGGTAGATGCCTGATGTAGAATCCAAAAGGAGATCCTGAAGTGGAAAATGATATTCCTCCCCTTAGGAAGAAACAGATCCATGGACCTATATCGAAGAAACCCTATGAAGAATGATGAACCAATTTGTCTCAAGATGTGTGCCATGATAGGATGCTGAAGAGTTTCACAGTCTGAATGGAAACAAATAATGTCAAATCCAAACTAATGTGGAGAATATTGAAATGCAACCTCTGAATGCACGGATAATGGTGAGCGAACAGTGATAACCTGACTGTCAAGGTAGAGGAGATGAATGTCCTCAAAATAATCCTCCAAATCTGCAATATAGGACTCAACAAACAAAAAAGATATGTCTGCAACATAAGAGTCCAAAGTAGCTATGTCTGGAAGATGTATGATTACCTGTTGCACTGAATCAAGAACAACAAGAGATGTCGATGAAGTCTCAGTCTGAAGAGTAGGAACTGTGAGACAAACCTCTGATCCATCAGAATAAGTAAGGGTGTCTAAATACTCAAGCTCCTTTAAAGTATCATGATCAAATGGTGTATTCTCTCGCCAAGCAATGGGTATGAGACAATCTGAAGCAGGATCCTCTAGGAATGGAGATAGAATAGGGTCTCCATAGATCTCCCAAAGACGTGTCCAAAGTGGGTGTGTAGGAGTTGAGAAAATACAACACCACAAACTCCGAAGATCACCTGCATGCAAAAATAACCTGTCACAAAACAAGAGATGGAGACAAACAAGCAAGGGTTCTCTGAAAACTGAAAATGTATATATCAGAGAGAATGAGAGAATGAATTGATATGAAATACAATGGGATCAATCCTTATAAAAAGGAGATCATGCCAATCCTAATAGGAAAAACCATAATAGATGCTTTAATAGGATAACATTTAATAATTAATATAATTATTAAATGTCACATTATGCAAACTAACGTGAAATCTTAAGAAAGGAATAAAGGTAAATTAATCAACATAATTAAGTTAAAACCTTTACTCTAACACCCCCCTTAAGATGAGCAACAATGCAGCTACAAACAAATGCAGAAAAGCAAAGGTAACTACAATGCAAGAAGGCAACATGGGTCCCAGCAACTAGGCCAGATCAGGTACCCAAATACAACCAAATCTCTGTAAAATGGAGAAATAGAGAAAACCTCATGGGAAAAAACTCTACTCCAAAAAGAGAAAAAGAAAGCCAAGAAGAAGAACATCACTGAAGCAGAAGAAGCTGCAAACAACTGTCGAAAGATGACTGCTATGGTGCTGAAGAACCTCCGCTGAAGATAGGATGATCAAGAACAAGAAGACAACAATCTGCATAAGTGCCCATACGACACTACTCAAAATAGATGGCAAACAAAGGTAAACACCTGGAACGAAGATACAGATGGCACAAGAACCAATAGTTTGAAACACTGATCAACTGAAAATGGAAGATTCCTTCCAAGGTGAAACCAAGGAAGCATTATCACGAACAGTATAATACCCCCCCGTAATGGTGAACTAGGAGCCTGACAGATCAACTGAAATGGTGTGCAACAGCCTGTAGTGCATGAAAAAAAAGATACAACATCTGAAAGTGCACAAGAAAGCACTTGCAACTGAAAAAGTGGTGTGCAAAACAAAGCACACATGCATGAGGCTGGAATCATATGGATCCATGGTCATCGTGGAGGGACACTCACCAGACAAAGGTGTGATGACAAACAAAGGCAAACTACACAACCCCCCATGGTATGGATTCACTGTCATCGTGGAGGGATACTCACCGGACAAAGATGTGATGGCAAAACAAAGGCAAACTACACAACCCCTCATGGCACTTTATAATATTAGTGTGAGTACAAAATATGGCACAACCTGATGTGCAAAATCCCCAAAAAGATGCATGTACAATAGTGTGGCACTTTATCTCAGTGCGTTTACATAAAAAATAGCTTACAAATGATGCTCAAAAATGTCTACAAAAGATAAAATGTTGGAAATACATGAAGAACAGCCAAAAACGAAGCATCCCATGCAAACAAAATGTTTCCAAGAGCAAATATGTCCAGGTAATCCACTAGAGTGTGAAAACTCAAATAATTGAATAAAAGATACCTGGAGTGAAATCTAGAAAAATGGTATAGATGAAACTGAAGAGCTTGGAAATACAGTTCCAACGCTGCTGAGATTGCAAAAAACAGAGAAATTGATCAAAAGTTATGAGCTTGAGACTGAAAATAGCCCCTTTGTCTTCAACTGGCTATAGAATACACCAACGAAAAAAAGATGTGATGAGACCTACACCACTGGAAAGATGAGAAAACCAGCTTTCCGACGATATCTCTTTTGCCAAAAAACGATATCGTATGCCCAAGTTACGGCCTCCGGAATAAATCAGCTCCAAAGAGGGAAAAAACCAGTACTGGGTTAAATTTGACGGCCAAATGGCCGTCACCGTAAAAGTGCAATTGGGCTATAAAGGAAAAAAAAAAAAATTTATATAAAAAACAAATAAAAAAACATTTGATTTTTTTTAAAAAAATCATAAAAAATATGATGGAATTTTTTTAAATTTTTTTTTTAAAAACAACTGGGTGGGGGAGGCACGTGGGCCCACCCCCACTATAGCTCCCTGTGTAGGCGCAGGGTACACTGCGCAGGGTCTGCGCAGTGTCCTGCCCGGCCTAAGCAAGCCGTAAAAAGGCTTTGGCTCTTTTTTTTTTCTTTGATAAAAAATCAAAAACAAATTGCATTAACAAAATTTTGCAAAATAAAAATATTTTTGATGAAAATTTTTCCAAAAAACGGGCGGAAATTTTTTTTCCAAAAAATTAAATTTACCAAGTAGGTGACGGCCACGACCGTATTGTAAAAAAATTTTGCCTCAAATTTCAACTTTGTCCAAAATGGACGAATGAACAGTTGATTTAGGGGTTTTGGACCGCTGCGGACGCAATGGCAATGTCCGTTTGAGCTGAAAATATTTCAAAAATGCAGGTGTTCCCTAGATCAAGAAAACAAGCCCCAAACCCTTGAAGCTCCAAAAATCTTCAAAACAAGAACAGGAAGCTGCAGGTGTGGAGCTTTGATACCATGTAGGAGTTGAGAAAATACAACACCACAAACCCCGAAGATCACCTGCATGCAAATAATTTGTCACAAAAGAAGAGATGGAGACAAACAAGCAAGGGTTCTCTGAAAATTGAAAACGTATATATCAGAGAGAATGAGAGAATGAATTGATATGAAATACAATGGGATCAATCCTTATAAAAAGGAGATAATGCAAATCCTAATAGAACCCTAATAGGAAAAACCCTAATAGAAGCCCTAATAGGATAACATTTAATAATTAATATAATTATTAAATGTCACATTATGCAAACTAATGTGAAATCTTAAGAAGGAAATAAAGGTAACTTAATCAACATAATTAAGTTAAGACCTTTACTCTAACATAATACACTAGAAAATGTGATATACATCAAAGGGTGGGGAAAATGACCACAAGAGATGAGATTCCATTGAATCCAATCCTGGCTCAAACCCCATTTAAAAAATGTGTTATAGACTTTAGAGGACCAATTGATCTACCTGACAAGCACTATAATGCTAGAATCATTATCACAAGTGTTGAATACTTAACAAAATGGGCAGTGGCAAAACCCACTAGGGATTATACTGCAAAAAATACTGCAAGATTCCTATATGAAAATATAATTGTGATGTAGGAGCATCCAGGTACATAAGTAATCCTACGCCACACAAAAAATATTGTAATCTCTTTTATTTGAATTTTGATGTGAATTTTTATTTTGGTCTTACATACATGATTTTGAAACACTTTTCACACATTTCCAACATATTAAAAATTAAATTATAATACCTATTGGATATATGAGACCAAAGGCTTTATTTTCATATGTTTTATGGCTCATAAATTGACTTTTTCCTCACCAAATTGAAGGAGGAAAAACTACAATGCCAGACATGGGGAGGCTATTTTTGGCACTTGTAACTCCTATTAATTTTTCTTTTTCATTAATTAAACAAGTGTGAAGAACCTGGACACCTAGAAGTGGGGTAGTGGAGTGAAATGGTGGAAGGAAATTTTAGCAAAGAATTCTAAATTCTTGTTGGGAATGAATGAAGGAGAATCGATGAGGAATATGGCAACACATAGGAAAGAGAGAGGAATGAAAAAATGCAGCTATTGGGATAGAGAAATCGAACGCCCAGCTAAAGAAAAGTGAACAAAAAAGAAAAAAAGAAAAAAAACTCAAGGGTTTGAAGGAAAGTTACCAATGAAGCCATCTAGGGACACCCAAGAGCGAAGAAACATGATTTTATGGCTGCATTTTCTATTGTTGAAGCTGATTGGAGGGTTCTGGAATCTAATTTCTAGAAGTTGAATACAAAAAAATCTTGCATGTAGTTGAATTCTAGTTCATTTCTATTACTCTTTGATGCTATTGATGTAAACTCTTGAAGATTTAATAATAGAAAATAATATTGGTCTTAAATATTTATTAATTCTTGTGCTGGAAAATATTGTGAGTTGCAATTTCAATAGTTACAATTAGATTTGTGTGGGTGTGTGTTGCAACAATTGACAATCCCATAGGATTCTCAATCATTGAGCTGCATCAAATGGTATCAAAGCAAGAATATTGAATAGGAAGTATTGCAATAGTTGATTGGTTGGAAGAGTAGAAGTAATTTGTAGTTGTTATCCTCTAGCAAAGGTTAAGGATGGGTAGAAGGTGCACAAGAGAGAGGTGTGTCTTCCAGAAACCATCTGTTGGGTAGAGGATAAGAAAGAGTGAGTTTTTTGCAAGGAGGACCTGTGATTGTAGAGAATTGGTACCTTGAAGAGAGAGATTGTTGCAAGGAGAACTTGCAACTGTAGATGGACTTGTGAGTATATAAAAGTGTTTTTGAAGAATAATACAAGATGGGTCATGAGAAGGCCTATGAGGATTTTACCTATGGAAGAGTGGAAAGAAAATATGTTTACAAAATAGCTTATTGGAGAATTAAATAAGATTGAGGCTAGATTGGACGTGATATAAATGGAGTTGGTGCAGGAGCACCATGACAACCTTATGCTTCCATAGAACAATTTTTGAAATTTGGTTCAATCTTGATGTTTCAACTTTGTAATAAGTTCATTTGATTCATTTTCCATATGTTGAAGTCATTAGGAGGGTCAATATTTAAGTTTTTGTGTCCATTTTACAAAAATGTAAAAAGTTGTCATACAAAATTGTAAAATTACAAACAAAATAAAAAAATGAGGGAAGGTGAAGAGTCACCTTGTTCCAATTCATTGGAAAGTATTTGGAAGTGGATGAGTCATGTTTTAAATGCCTTTAAAAGGCCTTGGAGACATTGGAAAAGGCATGGGTGATTGAATGTATGAAATCGATCAATTAAAAACACTATTTCTTGCATTTTCTATAGAAAATTCTCTATTCTTCGGTGTTGTACAACCCTATATGGGAAGAAAAGAATGTCCAAAGGTTTTTAAATGATAGTATGATCAATCACCTTCCTGATACATGTTGTTTCATGCAATTTGGTAAGGTTTAGAGCAAGATATTATAATTTCTCATAAAATAGTTGAAACCCTTATTTAGGGTAAATAGTGACATATTTTGTGTTTTCTTTCAATTTATCTATTGAAAAATTCTAGTTCTTGGTGGAAAGAACCATCATAGAACCTAGTTTCATATTATTAATGTTTCAAGAATATATATTGAGATTCATGTGTAAGAGGTTGGTGTTTAGGGCTATAACAGTCTAAAAACAAAGTTTATGTGTATAGTTAGGAGGCTAGGACTTAGGGTTTGAGGAAAACACTCTTGAAATAAATTTTTTGTGAACTAATAAGCATAAACAGACCCAATTTGATGTGTTCCAAGTGTTGGTTAATAAAAAGTGAGTTTGGATATAAGAAAACCAATAAGCCCAGTTTGTATCATGCCTAATTAGGCCTAATTAGCACATTGCCAGTCCTATTTTGAGAAATTCTTTCAAATTATCCAATATTGTTTTTTTATAGATGATTTAAAACCCCTTAAGGGGTACTAAAAAATCCAATCATAGTCATAAGTTATGGCCTGCATCAAAAGTTGTGTAGGTTAGTTCCCTTGTGAAAACCAACTAGCATTAAAGGTAGGTTTGTGTGAATAAGAATTTAGTTGATATCAAAGGGTATTGATATTGAGTAGGTTGGGGTAAGATAGAGCCCTAAAAGGTCTAAAGATATTGAATAATCCTGTTTGGGTCAGAAAAAGTGGAAACTCATATTTGTGCCTTTGTAAAGGTTATTGTTTTGAGTAGATTTCTTGTGAACTTGAAGAGTTTGTGGGATTTAAGCCCATTGTTGTGAAATATGTCTCCATGAAAGTAGTTGAGAACCTTTATACTGCATCAGGAGAAGAGAAGAGAAACTAGAAGAGGCTAAAAGAAAGCATGAAAGGGGTGAAGGGGCAATACATAATAAATAAGAGGATGGAAAAAAGAAAGAAGTAGTAGCTGATATATGTCTTGTTGAAGGAATACAAGTGGAGAACAAGGAAGTTGCATGCATGAAAGAAGAAGTTATAGTAGTAGAGAAACGAGGAAACACATAGGTAAAATGCCATTTTTATGATATTTGTGAAAGATTATTTTATGTTAAAGAGATTAATGAATTTGTGGATGTGAAAGGGGGACGGAAGGATATTATTGTCGAGGTAGATGAAGTTGTGGATGAAGTTGTAACAATTCAAAAAATGGACTTGGATAGTCCTAAATTTGATAAAGAGATCGATGAAGAAGAAGCCAGACTCCTATTGAAAGAGGAGATAAGGAAATTAGAAAAAAAATTGAGAGAGAAATGATAGATGAAAATGATGAAAAAAAGAGGTTGCAATAGTGGATAATGAGGTAAAATCCATTTTTTAATTTTTTTTAATGAATTTGATTTGTGTAATGGTTGAAGATGAGAAAACTAAAAATATATTGCAGTAGTAGACAAGGGGAAAAAATAGAGGTAATGAGGTATTTTTCTACATTTTATAAAGATGGCGATAATGTTGATTTTGGTTTGAATGAAATTATGAAAGAATGTGAAGTAGAAAAATTGGTAAGGTGTAACAATAACAAGTTAAATGTTGAAGTACAAAAAGATGATGAAGATGATGAGATAGAGTTGGAAGATGAGTCATGGAAGAATTTAAGTTGCAGTGAGATGAATTTAATGAGAGATTGGAAGAGAGGAAAGATGAAGGAAGGAAGAGATAGGAAATTTTAGAGCAAGGTGAAGAAGAAGAAACAAGTGGAAAAAAAGGATGGATTAAATGCAAATAGATGATCTTCAAATGTTCATGAGTTTCATCTCATGGAACATTTATCTTATTTTGGGTGTTTGATGTAGGAGAATTTAAGTGCATGTGAATTCCTGCACCACACAAACAAAATTGCAATTTTTTAATTTGATTTTTGTTGTGAATTTTTATTTAGGTCTTGCATGCATGATTTCGAGGCACTTTTCACACATTTCTAGCATATTAAAAATTTAATTCTAATACCTATTAAATATATGAAACTATTACCCACCAAATTTTTAATCTTTTAAATGATCCTTTATTGATGTATCTTCATTAAGTATCGTGGTACCCTCATTCTATCTAACCATGTCATGGGGTTCGCTAGTTCTCAAACTTCCTAATCTTTTAAATGATCCTTTATTGATGTATCTTCATTAAGTATCGTGGTACCCTCATTCTATCTAACCATGTCATGGGGTTCGCTAGTTCTCAAACTTCCTAATCAATCGAATCACTTAATGTGGCTAGTGCCAATCGTGTAGTCGAATTTAATGTGGCTCGAGGAGGAACAGTTAGATATTTTTTCTGAGTTATGCTCACTTGCGTGGAAAGAAAAGACCAGCTATGTCGAATATCACAGGGTGATCTTTATTTTAGAGAAAGAGGAAGAGCGAGCTGAATTTAATGATCTGGTTAATGAGATGCTAATGGAGTTGTTTTGAGCCCTGACCCCTCCTATGGTATAGTGGCTTGATTTCTTCATACAACTGTCAACACAAGCAGTTTCTTTTGAAGAAAATTGAATCTTTATTTTTCATGCATGAAAATTTTGTAATTATGAATAGTAACTGAAATTTTGTAACGAAACAATGCTCATGTCCTGGGAATTATTCCAACAATGGTCACTTTTAGGGGCTGTTATATAAGGAGGAAGGAAAATGAAAAGAAAAAAACTCTCTAGGGGGGGGAAAGGAGTAGGCTTAGTTTTTTGGAAACTTAGTTTAATTGTATAGAAGGTCTGGGTCTATGAACCCTTATTTCGGCTAAGGGAATATTTCCAAGTCTTTGAATTTGTAAAAAAAATTCTTTGATTACATGAACTTGGTTTCATGATAATTATTTCTCAATGTATTTCTATTTAATTGAACTGATTGAGTATTTAATCTTGAAGCTTTGAATTCATTATAAATCATTTGTTGAAAGAATTCACTACTTCCTCTCTCCCTATGTATTACCGATGTTTGTGGAACGAGCGAAATTAGTTTTGTGTCTTCCCTATTAATTCACCTTTCGCACTCGCTTTCATGTCTATGGGTGGGTGTTGGTTACCTTTCCCGCTTTCTCGTAAAAAGCATACCTATATTTAATTCATTGCATACTTTCTGAAGGTAGTTGCGCCTTGTAAAACAAGTAGAGAGAACTTGCGATCATCATTGCAAATGACTCAATTGTTGGTGAGTTTGTCATTTGTGTGGGCCTAGGAGTATTGAGTGAAATGGCATATCTATCAACCAACAGATTTTTGGTGACTTTATTGGGGAAACGATTGAATTAGAGGCTCTAAAATTTAAAGGACTTGTCTATTCTTGTTTGGTTACAAGTGATGCCTTCTCAGAAAAGGAGGGTTGGCGACTCCATGTATTAGTGAGATTCTAGAAATGGTTCACAAGCAAGCAAAGCAATGTAAATCATTTGGAAAAATACCTACACTGGCTATTGTTGAGATATTAGCAAGGCAGATGGAATAATCCATTCATTATGGGATGGTCTTAAAATAAGCTTAACAAAAGCTGAAAGGAGAGGGATACATCCATTTCAAGACCATCAATCCTCTTTGCTATTAAAGACCTGTATTACAGGTATTGTATAGTTAAATATTTTGAACATTCTCACATGCTAAATAGTGAGTTTAAAAAATCATTTGTTTCTAGCCCAGATAGTAGACAAATGTTTTTGAATGAATCTGATTTTGTTCTCATCCCGGAATGGTGCCTGGAGAGCTCAAAGGATTTTTTATGTGGGATTGAGGATGAAAATGGCTATATCAAAGAATTCAACATGAGCACATTCATATCTAAGACAAAAAAATACAGGAATGTATCTATTGGGAAGTTCAAAGAAAAGAGATAGTTGGATTCTTCTAAAGCTACCAAAGGTGTGAATTATGAACATTCTTAGCTTTCATCTCTTCTAACCAAAGGTTAATTTTGTGCCGAAGGAAAGGATAAAATTTCTGCTAGGTTCGATCCCATGCTTCTAGAAAGTAAAATTCACATACCAAAATCATTAACTATAAAATTAGAGGCTAACTTACTACGCCATTTGTAGAAAGAACGTTTGGTCCCTAATGTCATACGTGCACATTTAAATAAAGAAAAGGTTAATGTTTCCTTTGAAGGGAACATTATGGAAGAAATAAAGGTGAAATAAAAATTAGCAAAGCTTGAAAGTGGGATCAACTGGGGACAAATTAATGCATTATACGTGCCAGCAGGATATGGTGAGAATTCAAGAGTAAGAGATAACCTACTTTTTGATTTATTTGAAACTGGGTCAACTACAACAGGCTCTTTATCTTTTTACCATGGTCAGGATGAAATGGATATATTTTCTCTTGAGAACAGTTATGAGAAGGAGAAAAGTCAATCAATTTGCACAGGTGTCGAAATCGGGCTCTCAATTTGCTATGAGCAGGTTGATAATGGTTCTTCTCAAGTCACTAGTTTGCACCTGAAATTTTTTGTAGATAATGGAAATGAAGTTGATCTGATTCAAAGTGAACAGTGTGTCTCCTATCAATAAGGCTAGCCTAACCTCTTCGAAGTAGTTAAAGTGAGGTATGTCTGAGACATCTTTGGTGGATGCGACAAAATGTGGTTTTGTTGTTATAAGGCCATCTTCGCCTCAGTAAGTATGTACATACCATGGCTCCTTTTGCAAACACTTCACTGCGATATGTATTTTTTCTGTTGGGGGTCTTATTTCTCTCAGTTTTTTAATGGCTTCATCTAATCGTCATGTTCTCTTGATTTAAGGTTTTCGGGCCATGTATATAGTAGGCGGTTTCAGGTTTTCTTTGGTAGTTATTTTCCTTTCTATTCATTTTTGGCTTGTGCCTGGTTACCCTCCACCCTTCTGCATTCAACACCCTATCTTCTTGCCTTTCATTCAAATTTGTTGCCCAATGGACTAGTATTGGTTGGTTATGATATTTTGAAGGTCCTTTGTATTTGGCTGAAGAAATGCAGTCCCCAATTGGAGCCAATGTTACCCACCAAATTTTTAATCTTTTTAATGCTCCTTTATTGATGTATATTCATTAAGTATCGTGGTACCCTCATTTTATCTAACCATTTCGCGGGGTTTGGTAGTTCTAAAACTGCCCAATCAATCAAATCACTTAATATTTTCATCGTGCCAAGGTTTCAGTTAATTATCTCATGCAATCGGTTGGTCGGGAGTTCTTGAAACCTTTGAACCTCCGACATTTGGTTCGACATTTTCATTCTTCGCCAACAAGCAGAACTGATTGGTGACACACTTCTCTAGATGTTAGCTCATTTAATACATTGTACGACATCCTTGAATAATGTCTTCTCATGCGCCTCATAATGCCCGTTCGAATTTAAACGTAATACTTTAGATATTTTGAAAAGATGGCTCTTAAATGGAAATTTGGTGGGGAGGATATAGTAACGCATTTTCACATGTTTCCTTAATAAATAACTACTTTTCTCCGTCGTCACCTTTCAGTAAATTTACGAATGAAGCAAGGGTAGTAGGGTTTTGATCCCAGGTTTTCTTCAACATGGTACTTCCTGGTGAAGTTGCAGAATGGGAGAACAATTTGGTGCTAGTCGTGTAACCAAATTTAATGTGGCCTGAGGAGGAGCAGTTAGATATTGTTTCTGAGTTACGCTTGCCTGTGTGGAAAGAAAAGACCAGTTACGTTGAATATCATAGGGTGATCTTTGTTTTAGAGAAAGAGGAAGAGTGAGCTGAATTTAATGATCTGGTTAATGAGATGCTAATGGAGTTGTTTCAAGCCCCGACCCCTCTGATGTTATAGTTACTTTATTTCTTCATACAACTATCAGCGCGAGTGGTTTCTTCTGAAGAAAACTGAATCTTTATTTTGCATGCATGAAAATTTTGTAATTATGAATAGTAACCAATTTTTTTTAATGGAACATTGCTCGTGTCCTGGGAATTATTCCAACAACGGTCACTTTCAGGGACCATTATATAAGGAGGAATGAAATTGAAAATAAAAAAACTCTCTAGGGGGGGAAAAGGAGTAGGCTTAGTTTTCTGGAAACTCAGTTTAATTGTATAGAAGGTTTGGGTCCGTGAACCCTTATTTTGGCATTGAAATGGATAAGGGAATATTTCCAAGTCTTTGAATTTGTAAATGTTTTTGTTTGATTACATGAACTTGGTTCCATGATAATTATTTCTCAATGTCTTTTTGTTTAATTGAACTAATTGTGTATTTAATCTTGAAGCTTTGAATTCATTTTAAATCATTTGTTGAAAGAATTCTCTACTCCCTCTCTCCCTACGTATTACTGGTTTTTGTGGAATGAAAAAACTTAGTTTTGTGTCTTCCCTATTAATTTACCTTTCACACTCACTTTCATGTCTATGGGTGGGTGTTGGTTACCTTTCCTGCTTTCTGTAAAAAGCATACTCGTATTTAATTCATTGCATACTTTTTGAAGGTAGTTGCGCCTTGTAAAACATGTAGAGAGCACTTGTGATCATCATCACAAATGACTCAACTATTGGCCAAATTTTCATTCATTCGAGCCTAGGAGTATTGAGTGAAATGACATATCTATCAACTAATAGACACCAAAGGCTTGATTTTCATATGTTTTATAGCTCATAAAGTGACTTTTGCCTCACCAAATTGGAGGAGGAAAAATTGCAATGCCCAAACATGAGGAGACCATTTTTGGTACTTGTAACTCCTCTTGAATTTGAATTTTGCATTAATAAAATAGGTAGGAAGAATCATGACACCTAGAAGTGGGGTAGTGGAGTGAAACGGTAGAAGACAATTTTAGCAAGTAGTTTTATATTCTTGATGGGAATGAATGAAGGGAGATTGATGAGAAATATGGAAACACGTAGGAAAGAGAGGAATGAAAAATGCAGATATTGGAATAGAGAAATCCAATGCCCAGCTGAAGAAAAGAGAACAACAAAGAGAAAATGAGAGAAAGCTCAAGGGTTTGAAGGAAACTTATCTATGAATCTAGCTAGGGATGCCCAAAAGTGAAGCAACATGATTTTATGGCTGCATTTTCTATTGTTGTAGCTGATTAGAGGGTTCTTGAATATGATTTCTAGAAGTTAAATGCAAAAAAATCTTGCATGTAGTTGAAATCTAGTTCATTTCTATTGCTCTTTGATGCTATCATTTTTAACTCTTGAAGATTTGATCATAGAAAATAAAATTGCTCTTGAATCTATGTTAATTCTTGTGCTGGAATATCTTGTGAGCTACAATATCAATAGCTACAATTAGATTTATGTGGGTGTGTGTTGCAACAATTGATAATCCCATAGGATTCTCAATCATTGAGCTACATCAAATCACTAGGTATGGCTTCTCACTAATGATAGTAATTGATCAAGGGAAGTACTTTGTTAATAAAGTAATTGTGGAGCTATTGCATAATTTCATGATTACACACAAGAAGATTTTTCCATACCACCCACAACAAAACAAAGCAAGTGAGGCCTTGAATAAGATAATTGGCACAACACTTGCAAAAAGTGAAGGAAATAGGCTGGATTGGGACATTAAAATACTTATGATACTCTGGGCCTACTGTACATTAGATAAAAGGAGTACTAAATTTACACAATTCCAATTGGTATATGGGAAGTGACCAAGAATTAGGGTTTCTATCATTCAAATACCAATAAGTACAAATTGCTTCCTTTGTGTTTAATTTATAGTGAATTTGTGTGAGATTTCTAGTTGGTTTCTAGAATAGACACATGAGAACTAGGGAAACACCAAAGTAAATTTACAATAATTTATGAATGTTAAACCTTAAAAGAACTTCTAACAAGTAATTCAACAACTTCATAATCCACAATCTATGTGCCACACTAAATTTACAATTGGATAACAATGAATCCTTAGTGCAAAAGATATAATAATTTGAAAAAGTGGACGAGGACATATTTATCTCACTATACGACCAAAAGGTAGAATGACAAAGACAAAAGGCCTAGCATGACAAGAACCTCTACACAAAAAAATTCAAATAGGGTATTTAGTATTACTTTATGATAGAAAATTTAAAAAGAAAGGCAAATTAAAAGTGAGATGGATAGGACCACACTCTATTCATGAAATTGTAGACTCTGGGGCAGTGAGATTAAAGAGATTAGATGGAAATCACATCATAAGGTATGTGAATGGTATGAGACTTAAACACTAACACCTACCAAATGGATGATAACCATAAAGTCTCAAAAGACATAAAATGTATATTATGTAATATATGTAACATATATCACTAAAATATAAAAAATCAAACTCTTAGTAGCCACAAACTTCAAACGGCTACAAAAACCCATGAAAGCTAACGAGAGAGTGACATCAATGTCACCAAACACAACTATTTAAATGCCTCACAAATCCACTCAATTCACCTTGCATTCAAAATCCTTGTGCTAAAAACAACTTGATCTCTAATAAAATACTTCATACAAATAAGAACAATGACAAGCCCTATTTTGGTGAATGTAATAGAGAAACCTCAACCCAAATAAAAGTACTCATTCAAAGCTATGGAGGTCAAAAAAGATGGAAATTTATCAAGAATTTTGCTAGATGTGGTATACATATAGGATATTAGGAAATAAATCCATGATCCCATAACTAAGATAGATCACACGAAATTTGAGGAGCTAAGGAAAACACTACTCCCTCTGGACCAAAGTTCATATCAACCACAATGCCAAGAGGTATGACAAAAGTATCTTGATGGATAGAAAGATTACCCATATTTATGTGATGAGCATGACTGGGTTAGGTTGATTACCAATATACTAGATTACACAATAGTATATTGGGGATTCTTCAAAAGCTTCCAATAGTAGATGCAAGAACAAGAGAAAAATCCTTATGAGTGTAAAATAATACATGAATATAGTGACATTACTAGTTGATAAGGATAATACCTACTTGGAGGCGATGAAGCCACAAATCGTTTGGATTCCTAAGCTACCCTATGAAATATCACATAAAGAGGTAGACGCATATACGAAAAAATATCTTGAGAAAACCAAAGGATCCCAATATGGAGAGGTTCAAAACATATAAATATATGATGGACTAGATCCATAAGAAGAATGCCTAGGAGAAATTTGAAAATAATAAGGAGCAACTCCACAAGAAATAGGTTATACCACCAAAGGAATCCACCCCACCTTCATCCTTTGCACCAACTTTGGTAACACATACACCTACCACAAGAAGATTTGGGAGGTTACATAGAGCTAATTTTGCCCAATTTGAGAGTCAAATATATTCTTCACAAACAGTAACCACACTTGATGTACAAGAGATCTCAAAAATCCTATTACAAATGAGTGTGGAGAAGAAGGGCCACAAAGTAAGGCTGGGACAAGTGGTGAAAAGAAAAATCATCACTTCTACAAAAAAAGGAGGAAGAAGTAAAAAAACCTTTGTAGAAGAAGAACACATGGTATAGATTCAAAATCCAGAGGCAACAAATCAACCACAATCATCAATAGATGTGATGGTGACTACCAATTCCATCATCTATCACAATATGCTTTCACAAGTCTTATCCATGTATGATGATTCAGGAAAGGAAAATAAGGATGGAATTATACATAGTCTTATATTATATATAATAAAGTTTGATAGAAGTTTGGAGGAAGTGATAAAAGACTTTTTGTAACTAATTATTGTCATAATCTAGGAAAAATGGGAGAAAAACCTCAAAGAAGAAGAAGAGATAAGGGAAAAAGCTATCACAAAGTTAGGGTATAATATAACTATGGATTAAAGTGAGAAAATTAAAAAATCTCAAGCATAAGAGTTTTGCACTAAGAAGAGAGTAGATAACCTAATGGAAAAAAAAAAGAGATTGCTAAGTTGTAGGAAAAAACCATAGAGGTCAAAAAGACACTCCTAGACTCCATCATAGAAGAGTAAAAATTTAAGAGAATTTTCCGCCACACAAAGTTCATTGCACATACATGAGGAGGAGGAATACACACATGAGAAAGAGGAGACGACTATATTAGTGTCACTGGTACAATCCATCAAGGAATTTTTGGTATAACAAAAGAAACTACAACCAACACCCACCCCTCAACTCATACAACTCCGAATAATGGGCTGACAAGTCAATCTGGAAAACATTTCCCCATTATAAAAGTTACAACTCAGAGATAATTTTCTTGCCATCGCCAAGGAAGAGATTCTATAACATGTGGATAATGTGGAGTAATTGGAAGAAGTAGTCTTGAATTTTTAGGCTTCCTCCCATAGATACAAAGGGACACTTCCCTTCCACTACCAAAACAACTCAAACACCTAGTGGATGGCCTCCAAGCATACCTAAAGGCATATAAAGATAAAATTAGACAAGAGGATAAAAAAGAAATATTGAAGAACATAGAAAAGGCCACAAAAAGGTGTGTGGTAGCCCATTCATAATTGGAAAATCAAATAAATAATGTGGAAATCATCATATCAAAGACTAATTTCCTCTATCAGTTTTGTCTTTAATGGCCTACCCTTGCAAAGGCACTCAAAGACTAGATAGCATAGTTAGAGGGCTAGATAGTACAAGTTATGACACCATATGATCCATTGGAAGATATGGATGGATAAATAAGGTCCCAACTAGAAACACACATAATCAACTACAACAACTACGAGATCAAAGGGAAAACATAAATATGCACGTGAGACAACTCAAAGAAACAACCAACATCAAAATTTCACATCTTTGCAAAGTTTTAGGAGAAACTAGAGTCACCACACAAAAAATCTAGATCCCTAATAATCTTTTGGAGGAAAGACCACTCAGATTAGCACACAAGGGTGCATAAAATTTCTTCAGCAAGAAAAGAAGTAATGGGATACAACACTAGTGCAGTTGAAGGTTATTTACAAGCACATTCGTTTGGGTAACTGACCAACATGCCTTGAGGATAAGACATAATTTTTAAAGGGGGTGATGTTGGAAAGGTATAAGGAATAGAGAAAAACCTACCACAATCAACCACAAAGCGTATGCAGAGCCTCAATATGACAAGGGAAATAGGTTAAGGGGTGACCTATAAGGGTCATGTCTCTATAAGAGGCTAGAAATTGATATATGTATGTAATAGATAATAGAATAGGAGGAAATAAGAGATATAGATAGAGAAAGAGTTGTAATGAAATAACAGAGACTAAGACCTGTAAATGTAATGATTATCAATATATATATTTATATGGAGTCGTAAGGATTCAATAGACATATGTGTTATGGATGATAATATTTTATGTTTAAGTTATGTATAAGTTACTATTAGATAGAGTTCCTTACCACATTTACTCATTTATACCACTGTACCCTCTTGGGTATAAACTGACTACATAAGGGATACTAGGGTACAAATCTCTGGATTGTAATTCCCCATTTCCTCTTGCTAATACTAATTAATATTTGATAATCATGAAGAGTCATGCATATATGTGTGAATGAAGGATATCTCATTAATAAAATAGTATCCTGAATGTTTGGTTTTAAATCTTGAATAAAGACCCTTTACACATCAACATCCAAGAGGAATATGCAATTTGAGATTTGAGGGCTTGGTATCACCCTAGTAAATTAGTCACTTTTTCTTTAGCTCCTTTTTTACAATGAACAAAGTTAGCTAATGTGACTTGAGATCCAATGTTTGCTTGAGAATGTTGAAGCAATTCATTAACAAGTTGTGAAAAAGAGGTGATTGAGTTATTGGGTAATGAAGAGAACCAATCTAAGGCCACGTCTTTCAATGATTGAGAGAATATTTTATCGAATAGAGCATCTTCAAAAAGGAAATCAGTGTATAGAGCAGTAAATGTGGATACATGATTATTAGGATCTCCCTTTCTAGTATATTTCTCAAAATGTGGCATTTCATTGTGCTGTGAGATTGGTGTTTTGAGAATTGCTAATGATAATGATATATAAGTAAGATATGTTGGAGGATTGGAATGAGATTAAATTTGGTTCATGTTTGAAATATGTTATTGTAATGAGGACATGTTTTTCAAGATTTGGTTTATGAAGGAATTGATTGGTGACATTTTTTGAGAGTTTGTAGAATATGTAGGACTATTGTTAATAATGGGTGGATTATTTTTTTGAAAATTAAGAAAGGATTGAAAATTTGAGAAGTAAATGGGAGTGTGGTAGATGGTGGAACAAAGTTATAGGGATTCCCACATGAAAGCCCCAAACTAATGTTAAGACCATTACTATATTATGTGTTAGATGTTATGATTGGAGGAGTCAAATTGGGAATAGAAGGTGTGATTGTTGGAGAGGATACTTGTGATCCAATTTGGTTTTGATCAATATTGAAGATTTGAGTGCAACTAGCTATTGGAATATTTTAATCCACTATATGAGCTAGACTACATAACACTTCTATTCCTTGTGAATAATTTATCGATTTTTTAAGGTTATTCATAATAGGATAGTTTCTCCAACCAAATATTAGTACTCAAGTATAATTAGAGACTTTCCAAGTCTTTGTTTAAATTTTTGTAGTTTATCTTCAAGAACATGTGCGACAATAGTTTCCAAGTCCACATGAATGTATTGTGGTGAAGAAGACATTAGTAAAGTGGGAGTAGGGGTTGGATGAAAGAATGATTATGTTGTAGTTCCTTAATTGAAAGAGCTAACCAAATTGGGATAAAAATTGAAGGTATTTGAAGCATGGGAAGCCATGAGTCTATAGCTTCATCTTGTAGGAGTGTTTGATATAGAAGATCAGGTCATGAAACTCATAAATTAATTATAAGATCTAGGCCACATAAGTGTTCCTAGGATGAAAAGAAAAAAAGGTAAAACAAATTATGCTATTGTAAAGTAGATTAATAGAGAACAAAGAACAAATCCACAAAAAAGCCACATAGATAGAACTGCCACTAAATTTTAGGAAAAAAATGGTAGGACAAGGGTGAGGGATACCTAGTTCAAGAATGTGAAATTTGAATGTTTTAAAATTCTAGATAAATGAAATAGTTTATGGATTTTAGATTGTGAAGGTTTGCGTCTGAGATTAGAAAAAAAATTGGAAATGTAAAATTCACTAAATTGTTTATAATAAGAATATGCATGCATGCCGGTTAAGGGGCCATGCTTGGTTGATCTCACTGTCTCTCTTCCAGATGTGGTTAAATGGGAGAAACCAAAAGAAGGATGGTGGAAGGTGAACTTTGATGGAGCGTCTAAAGATAATCCAGGTCCATTAGATGTTGGTGGTATAATTCAAGACTGGAACGGAAATATTTTAACATTAGGTGCTATGCATTTAAAGGAGGATACAAATAATGTTGCAGAAGAAGCAACGAAAATGTTGACGATTAGGATGGCTAAAAGCTAGGGGCAAGAAAAATAAATTTGGAGGGAGATTCTCTATTAATAACCCAAGGAATTGCAAAAGGTGATGTTAATGCATGGCATCTCCACGGAGCAATAAGGAAAATCAAGGAAGATATATTGCATTTCAAAGATTTCAAGGTAATTCATGTCAGGAGGTTGGGGAATGTGGAGGATGATGTCTTATCAAAATGGGCGATAACTTTGGCAGAGGCAGAGGCAGAGGTAACCGTTACTGAAGATTTTAGAGAAGTAAATTTGGAGGAAGGTACGAGCATGTATTCATTTGATAAGATTTTATTGTTTTGAGAGACAAGTTGGTGGTGTTCTCCTCGAGTGAATTGGTGCTTGGATGAAAGCGTTTGTCGATGCTAGGCGTACGACCAACATTTATGAGGAAGGCTAGCATGATGTGGGTTTTAATACCTCACATCCTTTCATCAAAGCAATCTTTTGAGTTGGGATTTTTTGGGAGGAAAGTTGGTGATAAAAGGAGTGTCTTGGGAAGGTGATGATACTGTTAAAAAATGGAAGCAGGTTTTTCGTTAACCTCCAATAGGACAAACCAAGGAGTGGTGGCGGAAAGCAACGGAGCGTGGGTGGATGGCTTTCAAGGTATGTGCTGAATGGATGGAGGTGGAGTCCCTTAAGAATTTGAAGGAGATCGCACAAGAGGAAAAATGGGAGAGACTGGGACTGCGTTCGAGAAAGAGGTCGAGATCAGTGATGGAGTTAGTTCTGTTGGAGGAAGGAACCTCATCGCAGGCGCTAGGAGTATGAAGCTTTTCAAAAATTTAATGGAAATTTTGTATCTATATTATGTCTTTGGGGGATATCGTAGCTTTTTTGGTGCTCTACATCTTTTTGATATGTGAGCATAGATAGATGGTGTAGTAGGTAGTTGGGTTTCGTCTGGTTCTTTTCGAACTTATCTCGTTGCTGGTTTATCAGACTGTGAATAGTTAAACTGTTTTTGCAGAGATGGATGTATCAAAACTTTTTATTTTTATAATAAAATCTATATTATCACCGATGAAATAAAAAATCACATGCATGTATGAATTTGATATTTTAAATCATTTATATGAGTATAATTAGTTCAATTCACTTGATAAATGCTTATTTATAAAATGCAAAACATGATAACTAATTGAATCTACTTTTGAAATTCTGGAAAAGGTATTGCTTTAAGTTTATGTAAGAAAAAATGAATTGTAAATCTTTAATTTTTCAATGTTTTAAACATAACATGAATGCACTTTGAATATCAACACTTTCAAATAATCTATCATTCAATCATAGTTCATAACAATAGCTATACAAATAAGAATTTTTCAAATCTAAGAGAGGTCAAGTTCACCAAAATGTTAGGGTGGACAATGGGATCTAAGGCCAATAGCTAACCTAAATCACACATTCCACCTTTGAATATTCGAGGGAAATAAAAATAATCGTAATAAACTATTAGGTTATTATCCTCAAGGAAGATACTGAATAGTTGGTAAGGGTTTTGGTCCCCTTTTTATGGAATGGAAAAATGAGTGATATCATGTGTGATTGATTATGCAAAATAGGTAAAAAAATGAAAAAGGAAGAAAACTATCACAAAATATGAGAAACACAAAACAAAAGTGCAAAAACAAATAGTAGGGAAGCATAGTGCAAGAAAGATGGAACTTGACATTAAATTTTGATGTAGAATTTCTTGGACAAAGGTGATGAAACCCATATATAAAAATGACGATTTTTAGAGTCTTCATAGGAGAATCCTAGTTTGTAGGTTATTTTTTATCAGAATCAGCTTCCAAAGCCCATCTATTTGCGAGTAATCAATATTTCCCTAATTTGATGACAAAAGGTGTTTGGATGCTTGATCTAGGGTTTGATACTTTGAAATCTTCATTTTTAAATCCAGTTTAGACTTATAACCTGCAAGAAAGAAAAGAGAAGGGTTGTTTTATATAGTGGATTTCCTCAGTTAAACCCCCATTTTGGCATTTCTACCTCCACAAATGGCTATAATGATGTTGATAAAGAGTGCTTACCCTAGGTCGAGTAGAGGAAAATTGATAAAATAATTGATAAATCACTATGTTGTAACTTACCACTCAAATCTATATTCCTAGTTGTATTGAGGTTAATTAACTCATCTCATACAAGAAGAAATTAATAGTTTATTGAAGACCCTACAAAGGTTAGTGTTCATAACAATGATAATCATAAAACATGAAATATCTTACTATGCATAAACATAGATTTGATGATGTGTTGTAAACATGATCTTAAATGATAAAGTGTTGTAGAAATATTGCTTATTTATCTCTTAAAATCATTTTAATTTCCTTTTGATTTTTTTAATAGATCAAAATCTCATTAGGTGCTCAAATAGAGGGAAATACTTATATTTATGAGTTTAGACATTTTTCACTTTAATTATTTTGATAAGTTGACAAATAATTTTAAATTTGCAAACAGATTGAGGTCGATAATAAAATATTAAATTTTGGGCCAAAATAGGGAGACAAGAACAAGGGCACCCTAGTCTAGCCCTATTTTGAATTTTAGGTTCTCGTTAAAATAATATTTTATTTAATTTCACAAAATTAATATAATTTCTTGAATATGGGAATAAGACACATGTTTAATAAGCATAATTTGGCTCAAACACTTAGGGAGAGCCAAATATAGTGTGAAATTGTCAATGGTGATAATTTACGACACTACACATATATGCAAAATGAAGAAGTTATCATATTTTTATGAATCTTTTTTGATACTCTAGATCGTTCAAAACGTTAGAGAAGAGCATGCAAGATTTTACAAGATCACATAAAAAGCTCAAATTCTAAATTAAAACTTTTGAAATAGATTTATAGCCCTCGAAAATTTGTAAGAAAAATTATAAACTACATAAACAGGAAAAAAATAAACAATTTAAACCAATGACTTTGAAAGGTATGCAATATTAGAATGAAAATAATGAATTAAGAGCTTCCATGATGGAAAATGAATATGCAAGAGTATCCAAGAGTCTACAAATACAAGATAGATAGTGACTTTATATAGAACTATGGAGAGGATGGAGGTGGAAAACCAACCAATAGGAAGTGAACACTAATATTAAATGAAGTGATGAAAATAGTGAATGCTCTACCTTTTTAGGACGATGACACCTCACCACATTATATTCTAGTTATTAAATAATAAACTAACTTTATTATCCTAATAAATCTTATTAAAAGTTTATGAAAAACCTAGGACTAAGGGAAAATAAATTAACCCAAGTTAAGAAAATAAAAAATTACATTATCAATTTGCAAAGTTGTGTTGTAGTCTTATTTTTTGACTAATGATTTTGATAGTTTGATAAAAGGTTGTAGCTATTTTTAAATGAAATGATGATGAAAATAAATAAAAAATTCAAGGCATACTTTTGGGGAAGAATGAACAACAATCACAAAGGGAAGAATGCACGAAACAATTTCCAAGAGCATATTAGGGTGATAATGGAATAGAAACAAGAGAAAATTTGTAGCATACAAGAGTGTTTAGGAGCAAGGAAAATGGGCTAAATTATCCCAAATATTTACCTAACTTATTGAGAATCACTATTTTACAAAATTATGAAATAATGGTGTGCAATGATACACAAGATCAATTATGATAGAATCAATTTGACGATTGAAGAGTTAATGCTTTTCCACAAGTTCAATCCCATAGTTTCAACTTTTTCATTTTTCTCACTCATGTTACTCCTTTTATTTAATATAGATGTTTTCATTTTTTATGTGTAACTTCAATATAAATTTACAAAAGTATTATCATCTGATCACATAGTATTTATCTAATGAATATCATATATATCCTATAATATGCAATTGTTCATCATTGTGTACCATATAATCTATATACTCAAAATACATTCCAAGATGATATTCATACATTCTAGATTTGATGAGGGCTACATCGCCCCAACCCATACAAAACACAACAATAGATACCAACACAAAACATGAGAGACATAAAATAACTCACCTTCAATTATTTTTAGAAAATAAAATTACGGATTTAGAAATTACAATGCTACAGCCTCATGGGCTTGATTCATTATAGCAAAATCAACTTTGAAAGAAAATCTATTATTTGGAGCCACAATCTATACTAATGGAGCCAAATTCTACAACCCCCACTTAACCCTTTTTATTTTACGCAATAACTACCCAAGAATGTTCTAGAAAGTGTAACTTTCCCTTTTGTTTTGGTGTCAAAAGTCTCGTCATTTGATTTCTTGCCTAGGAAGATATTTGAATGAAATTCACTTTTTAGTGGGGTAGGTTCACGGGGCCATAACTTTTGATCTCGATGTCTGATTTTCTATTATAATGTATCATTTGGAAAGCTCTTGAAGAGATATACAATGTCAAAACCATCATAGATCATTTTTTCCACTTTTTGAGTTATTTTTGGGGCTTCTAAGGTTTTCAAATTTGAATTTGATTCTGCATTGGAGAAATTTATTTGGAAAAAAACTTTAATATTTCCCAAACTATAAAGGGTATTGAGCTGATTCTTTTACCACCAAAAATATTTTTTGGTTCCACTCCTTGGAGTAAACTTTTAGGTCCATACGAGCCCATTTAGGTTGACTTACTAAAAATAGTAAGTGATTGTTTCTTGCCTTTTCTAACTTTTGACTATTTTATACTCCTTAAGTCCATCATGAGACTCAAAAAAACTAAAGAAAATAAGTAAAAACATTTTTTTGGGTGATACAAGAATTCCCTACACCGCTGGATGCTCCTACATTAGACACCTAGGGTAATTTGAAAAGTGACCCTGTCACTTTCCAGGAGTTAGAGGGAAACCAAGATGGTTAACCTCATCCTCAAACAACCATGATGAATCTTCAACAGACCTTCCTTTCCATTTAACCATATATTATTCATACTGCATGTTTCTTGTGCTTCTACCCACATGGCTATCCAATATTTCTTCTATCTCTTCCTTCTTTGAAGTAGGCGTTAGAATTTTCCACTATGCTTCTATCATTTCTTCATCAATTCCTCCATGATATTTTGTTAAATTTGAAATGTTAAACATAGGTGAAATATGAATTTTATCAGGGAACTCTACCTCATAGGCATTTCCTAAATCATGCTTCTTTAGGATCTTGCATGGTCCAAACTTCTTCATCTTTAACTTGTTGTATGCACCAACTAGAAACCTCTCCTTTTGCAAATGAACCATGACTTCATCTCCTACCTAGAACTCATTATACCTCATTTTATGATCTTCCTTAGCCTTAAATTGTGAGTTCATCTTATTGATATTTTCTTCACCTCTTCATGCAAATTCTTCAGGTGCTCAACAAAATCTTTAGCCTCAAAACTACTCTTCTCCCCCTTATCCATCTTTCTCAATTTAGAAGCAATTCTTGGACTACTCCCATACACAATTGGAATGGTGATTTACTAGTTCTCTTGTTGATATAATTTTTGTAAGAAAATTCTACCTATGGTATAATCAAATCCCATCCCTTGGTCTTATCTCCTACTAAGCATCTTAGCAGGTTACCCAAAATCCTATTCACCACCTCTTTTATCCACCAGTTTGTGGATGGTGTGCAAAATTGAACTTCAAATTTATCTTCAACTTCTTCCACAATTTCCTCCATAAATAACCAAAAAAAATTGTATCTTTGTCTGAAAATATACTCTTCGGTAGACCATGTAGTCTCACCACCTCTCTGAAAAATAACTTTGTAACATGAACTACATCATTGGTATTATTAAATAGAATTAAATTTCCCATCTCTAAGAATCTATCCACAACCACATATATGGAATCATGCCCTCTTTGTGTCCTTGGCAAGCCAAGAACAAAATCCATATATTTTCCTCCCATGGCCTCTAAGGTATAGGTAATGGCTGATACAATCTAGTATTTTGACTTGTTCCTTTCTCCATTTGACATAATCTACAACTCTACACAAGCTTCTTCATATCTTGTTATAATTGTGGCCAATAATAATTCTCACTAACAAGAGCAATGGTCTTATCTCAACCAAAATATCTAGCAAATCCTCCACTATGCTTCTTGATTAGATTATCTTTCATAGAGCTCCTTCGAATGCAAAATTGGATCCCTCTAAATAACATCCCATCTTGGATTAAGAAATCCAACCATCTAGTCCTATCCAATGTAACTGGTTCCAAACAAGCCTTCCAAGCTTATGCAAAGTCTGGATCTTCAGAATACAAACCCTTGAGTTCATTAAACCCAAAAACCTCCATATTCATCTCTGTAAAAAAAAATTGCCTTCTACTCAAGGCATTTGCAACTCTATTTGACCTTCCACTCATATGCTTCAAAACAAAATTATAACTCTACAAAAACTCAACCCATTTTAAGTGCCTTTGATTTAACTTTCCTTGACTATTGATATACTACAAAGCCTAGTGATTAGTATATAAAATAGATTCTTTTTAAAACAAATATTGTCTCCATTTCTTCAAAGATTGAACTATAGCATAAAACTCATGATCATAGACATAATATTTCTTCTTAGCATCATTCAAATTCTCTCTAAAATAGGCAATAGACTTACCTTCTGGACTCAAAATAGCTCCTATGGCACTGCCACTATCATAACAATCTACTTGAAAGACCTTATTGAAAATCGGAAGTTCCAAAAAAGGTTGCTATGTGACTTTCTTGTTCAAAATATCAAAAATATTTGTTGCTCCTATAGTCCATTTAAAATCCTTTTTATCCCCTCTCATTTCTTCAGTTAGAGATACACAGATACTACTAAAATTCTTAATAAAATTTATGTAAAAACTTTCTAGACCATGAAATTATCTTACGTTTGTAACACTCCTTGGGATAGGCCACTCAATGATAGATCTTACCTTCTCTGGATCCATTTTAATACCCTCTACTAATATGAAAAATCTGAGATACACAACCCCCTCTTCACAAAACTAAATTTCTTCAAATTAATCAACAACTTCTTTTCCCTTAGCTTCTAAAAAAATCTTTGGATATGCATCAGGTGCTCCTCCAATGTCTTACTAAAAATTAGAATATCATCCAAATAAACAATAAATTTTTTTCCTAAAAATTCTTTGAATACCTCATTCATAAGCTGCATAAATGTGCTTGATGCATTGGTTAGCCCAAAAGGCATGACTAACCACTCGTACAAGCCCTCCTTGTTTTTTAAGGTTATCTTCCATCCATCTCCTTCTCTAATATGGATCTAGTGATATCCTCTTTTCAAATCTATCTTTGTGAAGCACTCAACTCCACTCAAACAATCCATTATGTCATCCATCCTTGGCAAGGGGAATTTGTACTTTATGGTGATCTTGTTGACGGTTCGGGAGTCTGTACACATCCTCCATTCTCCATCCTTCTTTGGTGCTAGTACTATAGGTACTGCACATGGGCTCAAACTCTCTCAAATCAATCCCTTTCGCAACAAATCTTGCACTTTTTTGTTCAACTCCTCATTCTCTGCTAGAGTAATTTGATGGGTAGCCTTATTTGGAAAGCTGGCTCCAAGAATTAGATCCATTTGATGGATAATATTACTTACTAGAGGCAAACCTTCAGGTACGCTATTAGAAACAATATCCTGAATCTCATTCAACAAATCTAAAACCTCTATCGATACCTTATTAGTATCTTATTTATCAACTCTAGCCCAATCAATTCAAAACACATATGCTCATGCCTCATACCTTCTAGGAAATTTCCTCCATCAACCAAACAAACTCTTGCATTACTGCATACCTTTTCCTCTACCTCTTTCAAGGGCTTCAACTTATGACAAACTCCATCCTTTGTCAAAGAATAGGTGTTGGCATGTCCATCATGTATTGATCGTCGATCAAACTGCCATAGTCTACCTAACAACATATGAAAAATATCCATAGGCATAATATCACACAATACCTCATCATGGTAATTTCCAATATTGAACTTTACTAGACATTGTTTATTTACTAAATCTTTATGGTCCTTTTGTAACCAAGCAATCTGATATGGATTCAGATGCGTTCTCTCCAACCATAACTTAAACCATCTATTCTGAAATAAGGTTATCGGTACTACCTACATCAATAATAACATTGCAAACTTTACCTTTGCACTTACATCAGGTGTAGAAAAAATTCTTCCTTTGATTTGTTTGTTTCTCCTCATTTAGAAAGGTCTTCTAGTAACAAGAACCTCTCCTCTTTTAACATCTTCAAAGTGTGAAGACTGATCATCTTCATCCACATGGGCAACTTGGGCATTACCTTTAGGTCTTGTATTTGTCCTCCCTTGATGTTGAGGACATTCATAGGCTCTATGTCCTTCTCCACATTGAAAAACTTTCCACGGAATCCTCCTCTTCATGGTCCTCGTCTAGATCTTCCTCTTCCTCTTTGTACTCTATTATTTTGATCACGAGGACGATAGGTGTTATCTCCTTTTTGGTTCTATCTACTACTAGATCCTTCACCCATCTTTTGATCTTCATTCTAACCATATGTGCATCCACTAGTCTTTCCACCATGACCTCCACCCCTTTGCTTGCTTTCAAAACTTTTATTCTACCTTTAAATAAAACTAATATACATCTTCAATGGTAGAAATTCTTACTAGACAACTCTTCTCGAATACTAAGCTTCAACCCATTTATGTAACAAACAAATTTCTCTGTGTTGGCCTCATAATGACCTATTTGGATCAAGACATAGTAGAATTATTCTATATAATCCTTGAAAAAATTTCCCACTTGTTTCAACCCTTGCATCCCCTTCAACAAATCTAGCTCATAATCCACAAGAATGAACTATCTCTTTAATTTGTCCACCATATGATCCCATCTTGTTATTTTCTCTTTTCCTCTTCAATTTATTTCTAGTTGTACCTCTTTCCATCAAATATTCGCATGACCCTTGAGCTTGGTCTTTGAAAATTTGACCCTCTTAGGATCTTCCACCTCCTCGTACTCAAAGTATTCCTCCAAATCATTGATCCAGTCAATCAACTCTTCTGGGTTAAGATTTCTAGAAAATGTAAAAACATCGATCTTTGGCCTTTTCTCAATCTTGGAGATGGCGTTAAATAATCTAACTTGCTCTAGATCTATTGCATATTGTTCTTCTTTGAGTTGTTCCTCATTTTCAACTTCATCTTCACTTTCATCTCCTCTTCTTGGATCAAACCCTTGATGCAACTCCTCTTACAATGCTTGAACTTGTCTTTGTAGGGCTCTAAAACCCTCTTTTGGTATAATAACATTTCTTCCACCATCATAGTTTCTTCATGGAGGAATTCTGACCACTTTTCTCAGAAAACCACAACCACAAGTCCTAGTGCAAACTATCTCATGTTCGACGATTTGTTTACACACTTAAGAAAACTCACTCAGATACCACTTGATGAGGGTTATACCACCCAAACCCACAAAACACAACAATAGATACCAACACAGAAGATGCAAGACATAAAATAACTCACCTTCAATTATTTTCAGAAAATGAAATTACAAATTTAGAAATTACAATGTTATAGCCTCATGGGCTTGATTCATTACAACAAAATTAACTCTGAAATAAAATCTATTATTTAGAGCCACAATCTACACTAATGGAGTCACCTTCTACACCCCCACCCTTAACCCTTTTTATTTTACTCAATAACCACCCAAGAATTTTCTACAAAGTGTAACTTTCCCTTTTGTTTTTGCACCAAAAGTCCCACCATTTGATTTCTTGCCTAGGAAGATATTTTAAAGAAATTTACTTTTTAGTGGGGCAGGTTTGCAAGGCCATAACTTTTAATTCAAATGTCTGATTTTCTATTATAATTTATCATTGGAAATCTCTCCAAGAGATCTACAATGAAAAAATATTACATATCATTTCATCCACTTTTCGAGCCATTTCGAGGCTTCTAAGGTTTTTAAATTTGAATTTGAAGCTACATTGGAGAAATTTCTCGGGACAAAAACTTTAATATCTCCCAAACCATAAAGGGTATTTAGACAACTCTTTCACCACTTGAAATATTTTTCTATTTCACTCCTTGGAGTAAATTTTCGAGTCCATATGAGCCCGTTTAGGCTGACTTACTAAAAATAGTAAGTGACTGTTTCTCAGCTTTTCTACTTATGTCTATCTTAGACCCCTTAAGTTCCATCATGGGACTCAAAACAACTAAAGAAAATAAGGAAAACCATTTTTTGGGTGATGCAAGATTTTCCTACACCACTAGATGCTCCTACATCAATATTACATGAATATCCTTCTTTCCTATACCAAATATAATTGAATGAAAAAAAGTACACAATTACCCTTAAACAAAGTTTGTCATTTCACAAGTTATTCAAACAAAGCTTCATGACAAGTTTAGAATTTAACAAAGATGTAAATTAATTTAGCTTCTTACTATTAATAGGGTGTTTATAATACCTAATCTAGTCAAAAATTCTTTCAACATATATCACCTTGTCATAGAATTAATTATAACATTCTAAGGATATATTTTATATACAATAATTTATAACACATGTACAACTTAGTTATTGAGTTGACCATGTCCACTAAAAAAATAAAATAGAACAAAATATGGTAATCTTTTTAGGAAACTTAACAATAATAGGATAATAATAAGCTATTATCACCCATGGATAATTTTTAGAACACTTTTAAATTCATGGAATGTTGGTGTGAATAGGGATATTACGTAACTGGTTAACCTCCTAGGTTCTATCACACTTAATTAATTTTACATAGGGTTCACTAAGAATCCTTATATTTTTTGTCTCATGTCATATGATTGTGATACATGTCATAGTCCTATGTTTACCTATCTTCGCACCTTGCCTATATAAGCACGACCACATGTGTACATTTGTATTATCATTGATCTTTTGTATTAATGTATAATTATTGAATATATAATAAAACAATCTTTTCTCTTGTTTCTCTCTTGTTGAAGGTTATTTTTGGTTTTGAAGGTGATATTGGGAGCTTCAGTCCTTGTGTGACTCTTACATGGTATCAAAGCTTCAAATTTGAGGGTGATTTTGACATAAGATTTTACTAGGTGCATTTATAGGTGAAAGTAAATTGACCATTGAGCCTAAAAGACCCAAAACCCCCTTATTTTCATATACAACACTTTATATTTGGTGATACTAAATTTTTGGCCATTTTGGGGCGTTTTCATATTTTGAGTCAAAAAAATTATGCATAGTTATATGGAATCCATATGTATATGTTCATTCAATGTTGTCATATCCATTATAGTTTATACTAGTTCACAGTTGACACGTTCATATAATTTTTTGTGTAGGCATCATGGTTACATTCTGCTGGTATAATTTTTGCATCAACAAGTCATAGGTAAAGGTAAATTTTCTGTTAATTTAGAAAATATGCAGGTTAAGTCAACACAATATTTTAGCGCTCAGTTATGTGTCTATTTTTTACTAGTTCCACATGCCTATATCCATGGGAGTGGTAAATGGTGGCTATTTCTTCTTCATTAAGAAAGTGGGGGATACCAATTGCACCTATAATTGCCAATTGAGGTGCACAACCAAATCACTATTGAATCTTAAAACCTCTGTCAAACCATCATTTGTATGCTACTCTAATGACCAAACAAACCACCTCTTCTCCTCCTGGATTGAGCCACCATCAATCTGCCTAGATCTACCACTAGCAAGGTAGCACTAATAGATCTAACCACTAGGAGGCCACTTTGAGGCCTTCTTTCTTGCTTAAGGAGTTAATATTTTTTTGAGGAATAATTTTGTTACAAAGATGGTGTGTCCCTTGGTCTCCTTTGTGCAGCATGATGCTTGGGTTCATGACATAGCTTAATCGCCTCCTATGGATCTTGTATAAATCTGGCAGTTGTATCGAGCATTAATGGGTCAATCTTTTGGTGCAACGATAACCACCAATGTAACAATTGGTATAAAAGTTGAGGTCACGGGTTTGAACCCCTCACTTGCACTGGGGACAATGTTGCAAGATGGTGTGTCCCTTGGTCTCCTTTGTGTAGTGTGGTGCTTGTGTTTGTGGCATAGCTTAACCGCCTCCTGTGGATCTTATGTGAATCTGGTGGTTGTATCGAGCATTAACAGGTTGATCTTTTGGTGCAATGACAACCACCAATGTAACAAAAATTTCACCCAAGGTTCAAATTTTTGACTTCTTAAAGTCATTGGAATGCTAGTTCTAAGCACTTCACAATGGTGCAGGTTTTTTTTCCAAATTTTACTACAGGTGCCTATTTTTGTTGGTTGAAATTTAGATCCCCATTTTGACCTCCAAACTCATAAATTTTAACCTCTTTATTTAAATTTTGTGATTATTATGACATTGGAAAGGTATTGAGGAGCTCTATAAATATATACATACAATTTTTACAAATTCAATCTCAAGTATATTTTATTTATTTTATGAAATTTTCACACTTTACTTGATTTCTTGGATATACAAATACTTGGAAAAGTTTAATCTTTTCGGGAACCTTCATTTTTAATATTGATTCAAATCTCGGAGGTTTCATATTAGATTATTGTAGTATATTATTTATTTTTCTTTCTTAGTGCTTGTTTGTCTCATAAAATATTCAAATTCTTTTGAGCTACTCAATCCTCATAATTATCATGCATGGGCTTGATTGCACCTACACTAAATTTTTTGTAAACATCAGCCTGATTTCAATAGGGAATTTGAGATATTTTTCATAGAAATAAATGTGATGAGGCTATGGGTTTGACTACATTGCATTTTTTTGATAGCTTGTTGTTCCACATTGAGAGGTGCACTACACCAATTTAGGTATGGGATACATACAAAGTTTTTTTGGTACATAGTGAATTTTGTGCTTTATAAATAGAGGTAATTTTCATCTTTTTCTCATGATACATTTCCCTCCATTAGAGATTATTTTGGAAAAGTTCAAATAATTGAGATCTCAATTGGTCATGTTCGGATTTTTAGTAGCATGGAGCAATTAAAATTAACAATTAACCAATGCAGATCACATAATTTAAATGACAAAATGAATTCACAAAGAATTATTTTTTAATGTGGTTCACCCGATGTGGGCTACATCCAAAAAACCACTATCTAATTTTATTAATATCTAACAAAGAATAAATTACATTAAATTATAACTAGTTCTACAATTACCCACCACATAAAAATCTACCATGTGTTTGTTTGCAACACAAGGGCAAACAACTGCAAGGGGGGAATAATCAGTTGTCACAGAATTTATAACTTGTTCACACTTATCAACCTTTAATCTCATATCTAGTTATTAACAATGAAAGCATGAATCAAAAACACATCAACAACACACAAAACACCAATATTTTTGGGTGGAAACCCTGTTAGGGGAAAAACCATGGTGGAGGTTAATCCACAATTTATATCCTGTTAAAAGTATAAGTAAAATGAATAAGGAATGCACATGCATTTAGGCACACTACCTAGAGCTCACTGCTCAAAGGAAGATGCACTATCTTACATAAAACTTTTAGATTAAATCCATCTAAATAAATTGAATTGATAAAGTAGCATTTGCTAATGCCTGAGTATAGTTCTGGTTAAGCACATGAACACTTTTTCACTCTCTTTCACTCTTCTTCACACTCTACTCTTCTTTCAAATGATCTGAACCTTATTCGAACATAGAAAACACACTTCACATCTCTCTACCTTAAATTTGTACTTGCACACTTCTACAAATGTCAAATGAGATAAAAAAAAAATTGCTCATATATATCCACAACAAGAAATTACATTGCTTCATGTCAGTTTCAACAAAATAATAGAATGAATGTAAACTGTCAGCCTAAAACAATAAAGATTATTAATGTGCATCCACCAAGGTTGGCCACAACATAGTAGAGACCTAAAACAATGTCCTCGAACACAAAACACCTTCAATTAATCTTCGTCGAAGATCCACAACACGCTACAAGAACTCTGTCGGCCATGAACATGAAAAACATGAACACGCAAGAGAAAATATTAGATCACGAGCATAATGATCAATGCAAACGTGCAACGCAGATAGAACATGATCTCAAAACATCCAAAAAAACTTCAGCAACATATGCAACACTTCAGATTGCCAAAAACACATTATCTTCTTATCTAAACACCATTTCCAGTAACATAACAACTATTAGAACATAAAACTTTATAACTTGCTCAAATCTTCATGCACATCTTTGAAACTTACTGAGTAGGAACTTCATATATAGGCAATAAAACCCTTTAATACACAACTTATCATTATCAACATGTTGAACTTCCCAACACACCGATCTTCATTGCTTCACAGATAACCTGTAACATATTTTATTATATTTTTCTCAATATCATCGACATATACAATCTTAGAAACCTTAATGCTAATAGTGTTGACAGAAATGAAAACCAAATATCAGCAATACAACCACAACATCCAACAATCTACCCCTTTGGCATTGATGGCAATGCATGATGTGAAAAATACACAATCAACACAACTAACTCTTCTCCAACAATCTCCTCTTTACATATTTTTCTTCTCCCCCTTAGTTTTTCACATTACTCTTCTCCCATTTTAACTCTTCCATCGTTTTTCACATTACTCTTCTCCCCCTTTGACATCAATGGCAAAGTTACACAAGCTCTGAACTACATATCTAAATCATCTAACTACTCCCCCTGAGTAGCAACTACCACAACATCAATCTAGATCAAAATATGACTATGAATGCACAAACTAATGCAAAGACTATGCATCTTAGTTCTGATTAAGAGGGTTAATCACCCCTAACTTCTCTTTGAGATACTCAAAAGTATATTTAGGCAAAGGCTTAGTGAATATGCCTGCAATATGTTCCTTAGTAGGCACATACTATAGTCGGACTTACTTATCACTCACTTTATCTCAAAAAGTGGTACTTGATAATGTCAGATGTTGTGGTTGTGTTGTTGATATGTGGTTGTCATTGATGTCAACACTATTAGCATTAGTGTCTTGAAGGCTGTATATGTTAAGGATATTGAGAAAATTATATTAAATATGTTGGAAGTTGTCTATGAAGCTATGAAGTTCAATGAGGTGAAAATTTTAGTATGCTGGTATTCATAAGTTACACATTAAAGGATTTTTTGTTGAGCCTATCTAGTCTATCCTTTGGAATTTTCATAGGTGCACATCAATATTGGAGCAAGTTGTGAGTTTTTGTATTCCTACAGTTACTATGTTACTATAGTTGGTGTTTTTGGAAGAGGAGAACATATTTGGTAATTTGAGTTGTTGTGTATGCCCCTGCAATGTCCGTTGATGTTTCTAGATAATTCTCTATCCTTGTTGTACATCTGCATTGATCGATGTGCTCATGATCACATATTTTTCCTTTGTGTGTTCGATTTTTCATGTTCTAAGCCGACATGATGGTTGTAGCGTGTTGTAGATCCTTGTGGCTTAATTTTCAAATGGTTGAAACATTCGAGGATGTTTTTTTAGGTCGTCATTATGTTGTTTCTGACTTTGGTTGGTGCGCATTAAGATTTATTCATGAATTGGGCCGACAATTTGTATTCATTTATTCTTTATTTTTGGCCGAAAAAGTTGTTGATGTAATTTCATGTAGCGGATATATAAGAGCAATTATTTTCTTCATTTGAGATGATGAGGGTGTGAAATATGTGCAAATAAAGATCAGATCATTTGATTGCAGATCAGAGTATGAAGGAGTTTGAGCGAAGTGTGAAGGAGTGCTTATGTGCCTAATCAAAACTATCATCAGGCTTTTGAAGAAGCTAATTTCTTAGTTCAATTTCATCAGATGGATTTAATCTGAAATCTTCATGTAAGACAATGGGTCTTCTTTGAGCAGTGAGCTCTAGGTAGTGTGCCTGAATGCATGTGCATTCCCATTATTCATTTCTCTTATACTTTTAACAGGGTATAACTTGTGGATTAACCTCCACCGTGATTTTTCCCCTAATAGGTTTTCCACGCAAAAATCTTGGTGTTATGTGTGTTTCTGATGTGTTGTTGATTCATACTTTCATTGTTATTTATTAGATATGAGATTAAAGGTTGATAAGGTTAAATAATTTTTAAATTCTATGACAACTGATTCATCCCCCCTCTTAGTTTTCTATCCTTGTTTTGCCAACAATTGGTATCAAAGTAGGTTCCTCTAAAGAAGTTTAATAGCTTGAGGTGATCCGAGATGACATCATACAAGAAGGATAGTCCCATATTTGATGGAACAAACTACTCTCTATGGAAGACTAGAATGGAGTGTCATTTGAAGTGCATTGGTGAACCCTTCTGGAAGATTACAAGGAAAAAATATGTTATTCCTTAGAATGGTCCCTCTACTCCTGATGAGATCAAAGAAGCTGAAACTAATATCAGGGCTATAGAAGCATTATTAAGTGTTTTGACAGATTTAGAGATGAAAAATGTGATGGGTTTGAAAAAAACACATGAGATATGGAAGAAGTTGGAAACATTGTATGAAGGAGATGCACAAGTGAAAGTTTCTAAGCTACAAAGTTTGAAAGGCAAGTGGTAAAACATGAGAATGAGTGAATATGAAAATATAATTTCTTTCATGCAAAAAGTAAATGAACTAGTGATGGGTATTAGATGTTTCGGTGGAACCTTGGAAGAAGATGAGATTGTGGCTAAAGTGCTTAGATCATTTCCTACTTCTTACAAAATTAAATCTCATACTATTGAAGAGCTCAGGACAGTAAAAAATGTGACAAGAGATATGTTGATTGGTAAGCTTGCTGCCTTTGAGTTGAGTGAATTTGGTGAATCGACTCCTAAGGCAGAATCTGCATTTAAAGCTACTGTATGATCCAGGAGAAAGTTCCAAAAATACATTCAAGTATGAAGATGAGATGAAACATATTGAATATGAAGAAAGAGAGTTAGAAGAGCTGGAAGCATTGATTGTGAAAAGAGAAGCCAAAGGAAAAGGTAAGTATAAAGGAAAGTTGCTTATTAAATGTTTCTCTTGCAATAATATAGGTCATTTTGCATCAAGGCGTCTTGAAAGAGTTTGTTAAAAAGCAAGATCAGACATGCAAACCAAAAGGCCTTCCACAAAAGAGAAAAAAACAATAAAAAATTAGAGCTTTGCATGCAGATGTGCAAATTGATATTATTCAGAATTGAGAAATTACATGAGATGATTTGCTTTATAAAAGAAATGTATGCAACCCTAATGTTGACCTAAAACAACTCAACAAAATAAAACTTACTTATTAATTAAGTAAACTAATTATTACCTAATTAAAGCCTAAGTAAACTTAATAAAGTGTAATTAAATAATTAATTACACCAACACCCTCCCTTAAGTGAAACTTAGGGAGACTAAAAAAACATGCACCTAAAACTAAGATGAATGCAAGAAAGCATGAATGGGTCCCGACAACAAGGCCTGATCAGGTACCCATGTACAAATAATATGGAAGAGTAAGAGAAAGAGGAGAAAACCCAGTGGGACAAACCCCCCCTCAATGGGATGACCTGTTCCAAAGAAGCATTGGAAGAACACTATGGAGTAACACTGGAACCTAAATATGAAAAGAAAGGAAAAATACTTTTGTTTACAAGAAACCATATCAGAATCATAATAATGCAACAACATACCCGATGCCATGGAACACTCAAAAACTCCAAACGGGAACCCCTAGAATCTATGAAGCAACAGTAGAAAAAATGATGACAAAATCTAGAAGCCGTGTATCTCGATGTCGATGCCAAACTGAGACTAAAACTCTTCCATGAGAACAAGTACCATAAAGACTCTAGAACATTAACCAGGTGGCCCTCAAATTGAGATGGATCCAATGCGGATCATTAACCATAGGCTCTCAATCTGAAGTGTTAACCGATATGAATCTGATATGTGTCAAGCTAAGACAAAATGAGACCAAAAGAAACTAAGAAACTAGATACAACCCATGCGAGTTGTCATCAAAAAACAAGATGAAGATCAAAGTGCATGCACACTCTAATCAGATTATTATGCAAGAAACCCCCCTAATGAAACTTTATATCAGTTCATTTATTACAATACCCAATGATCGCAAAAGGATAGAATTCTTAAACATGCATAAAAAAAAAAAGACCTCATATTTGTGTAGAGGACTAAAATAGCTTTCCAACACTGCAAGAATGGTGAAAAAAGGATCACCGAGTCAAAATATATGCCCTCTGGAGTGAAAAAAAAGCATTTGAGTTCAAGGACCTGAAAAATAAAATTGGAGCATAATCAGGAAAAAATAACTACACCAACAGAACAGGCTCAAAACCAGCTTTCCAACTATATCTTGTTTGCAAAAAACTGACTTTGTATGCAAAAGTTATGCCCAATTTGGTGAAAATGCTCTGATTTGGCCAATAAGGCTTGCAGGTAGCCCAGGGAGCTAAAACAAATTCGGCCCCTGATCTTGTGCGCGACCAGGGACTGGTGAGTTAGGGGCTAGGGTGGAGCCCCTAGTCATCCATATGACTATTTGGTGTGGGTTGTAGTGGTTGGGGGCTGGGCGCATAGCGCTCGGTCCCCCATGTGATCGCATGTAGAGAGCAAAGGGGCCTGCGGGGGCTGGTCCAATCGGTGGCCGGTTGGTGGCACCGCTGGTCTGAGCGGCCGATGGGT
>CM021103.1:694888043-694952360 GCA_007115665.2 Sequoiadendron giganteum | reverse complement strand
AGAAAAACATGAAGCGTTAGAAAAGCTCAAAATTTTCAAAGCTATGGTCGAGAATGAGACAGGTTTGAAGATCAAATGTTTAAGGTTAGACAGAGGTGGTGAATTCACTTCTCGGGAGTTCAATTCCTTTTGTGAAGAGCGTGGAATGAAAAGACAGTTATCTGCTCCCCAGACTCCACAACAGAACGAAGTTGTAGAAAGAAAGAACAAAATAGATCTAGATGTTGTTAGAACTATTATGTTCGAAGGAAATATACCTCATATCTATTGGAGAGAAGTTGTAAGTTCTGTTGTATATACTATTAACTGGGTAAATGTCAATGGTAATTCTGGTAAGACTCCTTTTGAGCTGTGGTTTGGTTATAAGCCTATTGTTAAATATTTCAAAATCTTTAGAAGTAGATTTTATATAAAAAGAGATGAAGATATAGGCAAGTTTGATGCTAGGAGTGATGAAGGAATATTTCTAGGTTACTCTATTAAGAGCAAGGCCTATCGATGCTATAATAGAAGATTGAGGAAAATGGATGAAAGTGAAAATGTCAAAGTCGATGAGGATAATGATAGATCATATAGATACTATGGATATGATTCAAATGAACAACATGATAGTGTTGACAAAGGAAATAATGCTAAGACATAGAATCAAGTTCAAATTGTTTTGGTGAATCGGGAAGGAAAAGCTAGTGAAACTATAGAAGAGAGAATAGAAGAACCAGAAGCTCGATAGAATTCCAAAGTTTTGAGGCATGTAAAACTAAATAAATTTTAAGATCAGATTATAGAATATAAGAACAAAGGTGTGAAGACTAGGAGAAGAACTACAAAAGAGTATTGTCCGATTTCCAAGACTGGGCCCAATAATGACAATGAAGCATGTAAAGATGAACATTGGATGGAAGCAATGAAGGAAGAACTGATGCAGATAGAGAAAAATGATACATGGATTCTTGTTCCCAGACCTCAAGATAAAAATGTGATTGGAACCAAATGGGTCTTTCAGAATAAGTTGAATGAACAAGGTGAAGTAGTCAGGAATAAAGAAAGATTGGTATGTAAAGAGTACTCATAGATGGAAGGTATTGATTTTGAAGAAAATTTTCCCCTTGTTGCTAGAATTGAAGCTATAAGATTATTCCTTATTTATGCTACTTTTAAGAACTACAAAGTCTATCAAATGGATGTAAGGTCAACATTTCTAAATGGTGAGCTAGAAGAAGAAGTATATGTTGAGCAACTGGATGGATATCAACTAACTGATAAAGGAGATATGGTTTTTCGATTGAAGAAAGCACTGTATGGACTCAAGCAAGCCCCAAAGCCTGGTATGCTAGATTGGATAAATACTTGTTGAAGCTTGGATTCAACAAAGGTATTGCTGACAGTAATTTGTATTTCAAGATGGATTAGGATAAAGAGCTGATTATTGAAGTCTTTGTTGATGACATCATTTTTGAAGGTGATGATGACTTATGCATGAAGTTTGTTGATGAAATAAAAAGTGAGTTTGAGATGTCAATGATTGGAGAGCTAAAAATCTTTTTGGGATAGCAAATTACTTAGCTAGATAATGGAATCTTTATATCTCAGTCCAAATATGTAAGAGAGTTATTGAAAAAGTTTTCCATGGAAGACTCAAAGAATGTTGGTACACCCATGGTAACCAAATGTAAGTTAACATAGAATGATGATTCTCCTAAAGAAAATCAAACAAGATATAGGTCAATGATTGGTGGATTGCTCTATTTGACTCATACCAGACCAGATATCATGAATGTTTTATGTATGGTTTCTAGATATCAAGTTGACCCAAAGGAATCCCATGTGGCTTTTGTAAAGAGAATTTTTAGATACTTGAAAGGGACAACTAATTTTGGCCTATGGTATCCTAAAGATGATGATCTTACCTTGAATTCCTTTATTGATGCAGATTAGGCAGGAGATGTGGATGACATGAAAATTACTAGTGGTGGTTCCTTCTTCTTGGGGAAGAAGCTGGTGTGTTGGCTAAGTAAAAAGAAGAATTCCATTTCCTTATCTACTATTGAGGCAAAATATATTATTGTTGCAAACAATTGTACTCAATAAATATGGATGAAGAAAATGTTGAGAGATAGTAGAATTGATTATGATGATCCTATTTCTATATTTTGTGATAATTCAAGTGTCATAAACATTTCCAAGAATCCAGTGTTGCATTAAAAAATAAAGCATATATCTATCAAATATCACTTTTTGAGAGACAAAGTGAGTGATAAAGAAGTCAGACTAGAGTATGTGCCTAATAAGGAACAGATTGCAGACATCTTTACCAAGTTTTTTCCTAAGGATACTTTCGAGTATCTCAGAGGGAATTTAGGGGTGATTTACCCTCCTAATTAGAACTAAGATGCAAGTCTTTGCATCAACCCATGCATTTACAGTCATATCTTTATTTAGATTGATGTCATGGTGGCTACTACTCAGGGGGAGTAGTCAGATGATTTAGATATGCGGTTCAGAGCTTGTATACCTTTGCCATTGATGTCAAAGAGGGAGAAGAGTAATGTGAAAAACTTTGGGGAGAAGAGTAATACTGAAAGTGCTAAAAATAAAAAGGGATAAGAGTGCAATATCTAAGGGGGAGACTATTGGAGAAGAGCTAGTTGTGTTGATGATATTTTTCACATCATGTGTTGCCATCAATGCCAAAGAGGGAGATTCTTGGATGTTGTGGTTGTGTTGCTGATATGTGGTTGTCATTGATGTCAACACTATTAGAATGTCAACACTATTAGGATAGTGAGAAAATTATAATAAATATATTGGAAGTTATTCGTGAAGCTATGAAGTTTAGTGAGGTAAAAAAATTAGTATGTTGCTATTCATAAGTTTCACATTAAAGGGTTTTTTGTTGAGCCTATCTATTCTATCCTCTGGAAGTTTAAGAGGTGCACATCAATATTGGAGAAAGTTGTGAGTTTTTGTGTTCCTATAGTTACTCATTTTTTGTAGTTGGTGTTTTTGGAAGAGGAAAACATAATTATGGTAATTTGAGTTTTTGTGTATGCCCTTGCAATGTTCTTTGATGTTTCTAAATAATTTTCTATCCTTGTTGCATGTCCACGTTGATCGGTGTGCTCATGATCGAAGATTTTTCCTTTATGTGTTTGGTTTTTCATGTTCTTTGCTGACATAATGGTTGTAGCATGTTGTGGATCCTTGTGGATTAGTTTTTGAATGGTTGGCATGTTTGAGGATGCTTTTTTAGGTCTTCATTATGTTGTGATTGAATTCGGTTGGTGCACATTAAGATTTATTCATGAATTGGGCCAACAGTTTGTATTCATTTATTCTTTATTTTTGGCCGACAAATTCGTTGATGTAATTTCATGTAGTGGATATATACGAGCGATTTTTTTCTTCATTTGAGATGATGAGATTGTGAAATATGTGTGAATAAATATCAGATCATTCGATTGCAGAGTTGAGTATGAAGGATTTTGAGCGAAGTGTGAAGAACTGTTTCTATGCCTAACCAGAACTGTCATTGGGATTTTGAAGAAGCTAATTTCTTAGTTCAATTTCATCAGATGGATATAATTTGAAATATTCATGTAATATAGTGAGTCTTCTTTAAGTAGTGAGCTCTAGGAAGTGTGCCTAAATGCATGTGCATTGCCATTATTCATTTATCTTATACTTTAACAAGGTATATCTTGTGGATTAACCTCCACCATGGTTTTTCCCCTAACAAAGTTTTCATGCAAAAGTCTTGGTGTTATGTGTGTTGTTGATTTATGATTTCACTATTGTTTATCAAATCTAAGATTAAAGGTTGATAAGGTTAAATAAGTTTTAAATTTTGTGACAACTGATTCACCCCCCCTCTTAGTTATCTATCCTTGTTTTTCCAATAGATAGATATATGCTTTGTCTTAGAGTGCAACATTAGATTCTTTGAAATTTTTATAACACTTGAATTATCATAGAATATGGCAATAGGTTTATCATATAAAAATTTGATATCTTTCAACATCTGCTTCATCCACAATACTTGAGTACAATTGTTGGCAGCAACAATGTATTCTGCCTCTACAATAGACAATGGAACGACATTTTGCTTTTTGCTTAACCATGAAATCAACTTCCTCCCAAAGAAAAATGCACCAGTGCTAGTACTTTTCCTATCATTTACATCTTGTTCCCAATCAACATCAATAAAGGAACTTAAAGTAAGATCATCATCTTTTGGATACCATAGGCCAAAATTAATTGTTCCTTTCAAGTATTTGAAAATCCTCTTCACAACAGTCACATGAGATTCCTTAGGGTTGGCTTGAAATCTAGCAACAATGCAGACAACATTCATGATATCTGGTCTAGTTTGAGTCAAATAAAACAATCCACCAATCTTTGATTTGTACTTAGTCTAATTTTCTTTCAGAGAATCATCATCTTGTGTTAAATTACATCGAGTAACCATGGGTGTACCAACTGGCTTTGAATCTTCCATACCATATTTCTTTAGAAATTCCTTCACATATTTGGACTAAGATATAAAGATTCCTTTATCTATCTAAGTGATTTGTAGTCCCAATTTTTTTTTTAGCTCTCCAATAATTGACATCTCAAACTCATTCTACATCTCATTGGAAAACTTCATGCACAAACCATCATCTCCTCCAAAAATTATATCATCAACAAAAACTTCCATAAGCAAATATTTATCATCATCAATCTTGAAATATAGATTACTATCAACAATACCTTTGTTAAATCCAAGTTTCAACAAGTATTTATCCAATCTTGCATACCAAGCTCTAGGGGCTTGTTAGAGTCCATACAATGCTTTTGTCAACTAAAAAAAGCATGTCTCCCTGATCAATCAATTGAAATCCATCAGGTTTCTCAATATACACCTCTTCTTCTAATTCACCATTTATAAATGTTGACTTGACAACCATTTGATAAACTTTGTAATTTTTGTAAGCAACATAAGCAAGAAACAATCTTAAAACTTCAATTCTAGCAACAAGAGAAACTATTTCTTCAAAGTCAATTCGTTACATCTGAGGGTATCCTTTACATACCATTCTTGCTTTGTTTTTTATCACTTCACCTTGTTCATTCACCTTGTTTCTAAAAACCCATTTAGTTCCAATCACATTTTTGTCTTTAGGTATAGGAACAAGAGTCCATGTATTATTCTTTGCAATTTTCTATAGTTCTTCTTTCATTGATTCAATCCAATTTTCATCTTTGCATGCTTCATTGACATTACTTGGCTTAGTCTTTGAAATTAAACAATATTATTTTGCAATTCCGCTCCTAGTTTGAACACCTTTGTTCTTATCCCCTATAATCTGGTTTTCTGAATTATTTAATCTCACATACCTTGGATTCTTAGGTTGCTCTTAAATTTCAAGCTCTTGTGATCTCTCTTCCGTGCTTTCACTAATTTGTTCTTCTTCTTGATCTTCTTGATTCATCGAAACAATTTAAACTTGATTTGAAGTTTGACTCATGTTTGCACTATCATTCTGATCATCAGAATCATATCCACAAGTTTTGGAGGGTCTAACAATGTCTTTATCAACTATAACATTTTCAATTTCAACCATTTTCTTCAATTTCTTGTTGTAGCACCGATAGGTCTTGCTCTTAGTAGAATAACCAAGAAATATTCCTTCAATACTTCTAACATCAAAATTTCCTATATCTTCATCTCTCCTGATATAGCATTTACTCCCAAAGATTTTGAAGTACTTAATAGTAGGCTTATGACCAAAACATAGCTCAAAAGGAGTCTTACCAGTATTTCTTTTGATTTGTATCTAGTTAAGGATATAGACAGTAGTACTTAAAACTTCTCTCTAATAGACATGAAGGACTTTCCTTCCAACATCATGGTTCTAGCAACATCTAGAACTATCATGTTCTTCCTTTCCACAACTCCATTCTATTAAGGGTTCCATGATGCAGATAACTGTCTCTTTATCCCATGTTCTTCATAAAAAGAATTAAACTCACCGAAAGTAAATTCACCACCTCTATTTGATCTTAGACACTTAATATTCATATCTATCTTTGTCTCAACCATATCCTTAAATATCTTGAACTTTTCTAGTGCTTCAAATTTCTCCCTTAAGAAAGTAACACACATCATCCTAGATTAATCATCAATAAGCAACATGAAATACCTATAACCTTGTAGACTTATGATTCTAGCAGGACTACACAAGTCAGTATGCACAAGCTCCAACAATTCATTTGAACAATGTTGTTTTCTATGAAATTAAATTCTAGTTTGTTTTCCCAATTGACATTCCTTCCATATGACATTAGTAGGTTTCACCAATTTTAGAAGATCTCTCACAACCTGTGAGACACTTATCTTGATAATATTTCCAATGTTTACATGACACATTCTTCTATGCCACAACCAACTCTAATCAACTTTATCAATTAAAAAAAATTTACTACCAACATTTAGATGAAAGATGTTACCTTTTTTTTTGTACCAGAGGCAATCACATTTCCAGAACTCCCCTGTATGCTACGCTTTCCATCTTTGAATTGAAGATTGTATCCATTATTAACCATATGTCCAACACTCAAAAGATTATGCTTCAAACCTTCAACATAAAGAACATCATCAGTATTATGCTTACCATCAAAAGAAATACATCCTCTACCATGGATTATACCACCATTGTTATCTCCAATCTTACAACACCACCATCATACTTTTCCAAACTTATAAATTTACTTTTATCACCTATCATGTGATGTGGACATCCACTATCAATTACCCAATCATCTTTTTCATCAACTTGAGCAGCTAGGGCTTTCTCCACTTTTGTACAACTAGCAAATTTAGTAGACATGGGATTATTTTCCTTGATATCAATAAACAAAAACTCATCTTCACTTACATTCCCTTTATTAGATTCATCATCTGTCACACCTTCATTAGGAGCATAATCACACTTCTTTTGAAATTTAGGCTTGTAAGGTCTTGCCTTAGGAACTCTTTCTAGACACCTTGAAGCAAAATGACCTATTTTACTGCAAGAAAACAAAAATTATAGGAAACTTTCCTTTATACTTACCTTCTCCTTTGGCTTCCCTTTTGGCGATAAGTGCTTCAAGCTCATTCAATTCTCTTTCTTCTTCTTCAATATGTCTTATTTTTTCTTCATACCCGAATATCTTTCTAGAGGAACTTTCACCTAGATCATATCTCTACTTGTCTCTCCTAGAAGTAGTAGCTTTTGTTAGAATCAAACATGATCTGATACCATATTAGAATTGGTTATGGATGCCAAGATCTATGGACCAAATAGAAAGCACAAAGAAGAGAGAAAATAATGTGACAAGAATTAATTGTATTCAATGTCAATAATATGAGATGATTATTGATTATAGAATGAAAGACCCCTTGGTTATATAGTCAAGGTGAGAACATAGGAGTGCATAAGATTATGAAAAATGTCGTAATCTTATGACATGAGACAACAATGAAAAAATATCACTCCACCTAAAGTGAAAAGTGATAATGTGATAACCATCACAAATAGTCGATCACCCACAAAAGGTGGAAACTTAATGATATGTCCATGAAAGGTGGAAGTGATAAAGTAATAAGAAGATAAGTCCACCAAAGGTGAAAATTCTCCAACAATTCCTATGTGGTCCCTAAGTAAACTTAACTAAGGTGTAATGATGAACTAGGACAAGGTAAAACACATTTAATTACACCAACACCCCCCCTTAAGTGCAACTTAGGGAGAATGTACACAAGATCAAACAATGCAAGATGGGTCCCGACAACTAGGCCATGTTAGGTACCCATGTACAAATACAATGCAATCTCTCACAAACGGAGAAAAGGAGAAAACCCAATGGGACAAAAATCCTCCCCAAAAGAGAGATGAAATATAATAATGGAAATACTCTCAATGGTGCATGAGAAGGTAAAAACCCCATGTGAGGAAAAAGACCCCCCCATAAGAGAGAAGTAGAAGAGACACAAGGCAACCCCCCTCAATGAGATAACTTGCTGCAAGAGAAGCATTGGAAGTACACTGTAGAGTAACACTGGAATCCTCAATGTGGCAAGAAAATAAATATACTTTTTTTTGCTATTGAAACCATATACGAGTCACTGATTGACTCAAGGTAGAATCATGATAAAACAACAACAGGCCCGATGCTAAGGAACACTGGAAAACTCAAAAAATGGAACAACCCTAAAATTCATGAAGCAATAGTAGATGAATAAATGATGCCCCCCATAAAAGGGAATGATATGATGAAATAATTTGGAAGCTCTGTGTCTCTCAATGTTGATGCCAAACTATGACTAAAACTGATCCATAGGAGCAAGTACCATGAAGATTTTGGAACATTAACCATAAAATGAATGGCCCTCAAACTGAGATGTGACCCGATGTGAATTTGATGTGATTAAGGATCATTAACAATAGGATCTCAATTTGAGATGTGAATCGATGTGAACCAAAATGTGCCAAGCTATGAGCAAGATGTGGCCAAAAGAAACAACAAAATCCAGATACAACTCATGCGAGTTGTCATCAATACAAAGATGAGATCAATACACTCTAATCAGATTATTATGCAAGAAACCCCCTTGATGAAACTTTATATAAGTTAATTTATTACAATACCCCATGATTGTAAAAGGATAATATGCAAAACATGCATAAAACAAAGAGAAAATGCAAACCTAATGCATACAAAAAAGGAAATAGTCCATGCATTGATGAATGTTCACGTCTACCTCCATGATGAAAAATAACCTCAAATTAGTGTAGATGACCAAATCTGAAAAAATGGCCTATACCACTATGAAGTGCTCGAAACTAGCTTTTTGTCAATATCTTGTTTGCCAAAAACGGACACCGTGGCCAAAAGTTATGAATTTTTCAAAAAAATTGAATTTAGCTTGCAGAAAAATGGGTTTTCTAGCAAAAATGTCTATTTCTAATTTGATTTCTAGAAAATCTACTCATTGTTTGTAGACGAAAACAAAAACTTGGAAGATTTTTGATGCTAGAAACAAAACCCAGAAATTGTTTTTTGATCCAACAAGCAAAATATAAAGAAATAATTTTTTTTGACCTTTACCCAAGAGAAAAATGACGCCCGATGCTTTTTGGACTACAATTTTCTCCTGATCTATGCAAGATATGCAAAATCTAAAAGATACCCAGTTCAGATTCTGATGCTGGCTACAAAACCCTGAAATCATTTTTGCCGCAAATGATCAAAAACTGGTTTTTTGAATCAAAAATGATGATGGCTCCAATAAAAAACGGCTTGCAACAAACCCTTGCTTGCCAAAAATGCAAATGATGATCAAATTGAGTGAACCAAAAGCCAAATATGACTTTCTCAAGCCTCCTAGATGCAATGGTGAACTCAAATTTGCACCAGCAATCTCCAATATGAACCTGCAATAAAAAAAACCAAAAATGGTTCCTCTCCAAATCTAGTACCTCTCTTCAAAAAAAGACTCTCCAATGACACCCAACCCACTCTGATACCATGTTAGAATCAAACATGATTTGATACCATATTACAATTGGCTATGGATGCCAAGATCTATGGACCAAATAGAAAGCACAAAGAAGAGAGAAAATAATGTGACAAGAATTAACTGTATTCAATGTTAATGATATGAGATGATTATTGATTGTACAATGAGAGACCCCTTGGTTATATAGCCAAGGTGAGAACATAGGAGTGCATAAGATTATGACAAGTGTCATAATCTTATGACATGAGACAACAATGAAAAACTATCACTCCACCTAAAGTGGAAAGTGATAATATGATAACCATCATAAATAGTGGATCACCCACAAAAGGTGGAAACCTAATCACATGATATGTCTATGGAAGGTGGAAGTAATAAAGTAATAAGAAGATAAGTCCACCAAAGGTGGAAATTCTCCAACAATTCCTATGTGGTCCCTAAGTAAACTTAACTAAGGTGTAATGATGACCTAAGACAAGGTACAACATATTTAATTACACCAATAGTTTTGAATGCAGACTTTGTCTTAGGAAGGGAATCACCGAATTCACTCAACTCAAAGGCAGTCAGTTTTCCAACCAACATATCTCTGGTTACATTTATAACAATTCAAAGCTCTTTAATGGCTGTAACTTTGATTTTGTATGCATCGGGAAAAGATCTAAGCACTTTAGCAACAATCTCTGATTCATCCACCTATCCACTAGCACATCTAATACCACACATAATTTCATTCAGTCTTTGCATTTAAGTAGCAATATTCTCATGATTACCTATCTTCAATTGTTCATATTTTCCTTTCAGACATTGTAGCTTATCCATCTTCACATTAGCATCACCTTCATATAATGTTTCTAACTTTTTCTAGATCTCATAAGCAGTTTTGAGATCCATAACATTTGTCATCTCAGTATCGAGAAAAGTACTCAACAATGCTTCCTTAGCTCTGATATTATATTCAACATCCCTAATCTCAACAATAGTAGTAGGACCACTTTGAGGAATAACATACCTATTAATTGTAATGTTCCAGTAGGATTCACCAATGCAATTCAAATGACACTCCATTCTATCCTTCCATAGTGTGTAATTCATTCCATAAAATCTCAGCCTATATTTCTTGTATGTCGCCATCCCGGATCACCTCAAGATTTTAAAATTATTTCAAGGAACTTGCTCTGATACCAATTGTTGGAAACATAAGGGCATATAACTAAGAGGGGGTTGAATCAGTTATCACATAATTTCAAACTTATTCACACTTATCAACCTTTACTCTTAGATCTAATTATTAGCAATGAAATCATGAATCAACAACACATCAAAAACACACATAACACCAAGATTTTTGCATGGAAACCCTGTTAGGAGAAAAACCACAGTGGAGGTTAATTCACAATTTATACCCTATTAAAAGTATAAGTAAAAGGAATAAGGGATGCACATACATTTAGGCACACTTCCTAGAGCTCACTACTCAAAGGAAGACTCGTCGCCTTACATAGAACTTTCAAATTAAATCCATCTGAAGAAATTGAACTGAGAAAGTAGCTTCTGCTAATGCCTAAGTACAATTCTGGTTAAGCACATGAACACTTCTTCAATCTCTTTCACTCTTCTCCACACTTTTCTTTTCTTTTGAATGATATGAACCTTATTCACACATAGAAAATGCACTTCACATATCTTTTCCTTACATTCACACTTGCACACTTCTACATATGTCAAATGAGGTAAATAATCGCTCATATATATCCGCAACAAGAAATTACATTGCTTCATGTTGACTTCAAAAAAATAATAGAATGAATGCAAATTGTTGACCTAAAACAATAAAGATTATTAATGTGCATCCACCAAGGTTTTCCACAATATATTAGAGACCTAAAACATTGTCCTCGAACACAAAACACCTTCAATTAATCTTCCTCGAAGATCCACAACACGCTACAAGCATTTTGTCAACCATGATCATGAAAAACATGAACACACAAGAGAAAATATTGGATCATGAGCACAATGATCAATGTGGACGTGCAACATAGATAGAACATGATCTTGAAACATCCACAAACACTTTAGGAACATACACAACACTTCGTATTTCTAAAAACACATTATCTTCTTTTGTGAACACCATTTCCAGTAATAGAATAATTGTCAAAACATAAAACTTTATAACTTGCTCAAATCTTCATGTGCACCTCTTTTGAGATATTTTATGATTCTTTGATGAATTTCCTAGAATTTAGGAATTGTTAGATGTACTTCCCAAAAGTTAGGCATTGTTAGCATAAAAATCCAAAGGAAAAGGCAAGAAGAGACCAAAAATTAAGATAAAATCTAGTGAGCCTCCAACCTCTTCCAAAGAGGATAAACCTACATGTGCATATTTCTAAAAATAATGGCATGATGAACATAATTGTTATTAAAAATAGATAGATGATTCAAACCACCTTCTTTATAAGAACAATATTTCATTTCCTTCAAAAATTTCATTTGTATATTCTTATTCTTCTACACCATCATCATCTAAATAGTCAAGGATAGTAGGATTAACTAATGGAGTTGATCTCATGAAAGGTAAATCTCTTTTTGGATATATAATTCTTGAGTCAATGATATGACTTGTTGATATATTGTGACCCAGTATTGGGATACACTATGCAATGGGTATAGTTTTTTGTAAGGTATTGTTTACTGATTCGATCATCAAGTTAGCATCTTAGGAAAACCCCCTTGATCTTGCAGATCCAAAAGTGAAGGATATCTTACCCACATACACCATTGGTCCTTAGTTGCCGAACCTAAAGATAGGTTTGTGGTAATTTTCCTAGGTTTGACACACTTAGCACTTGGAGGATTATTAGACCTTAGGGATTTAGAGCCTACAACATATTGGAATTTCTTACAATTTGTGTTTTCATTTATGTCAACATGTTTATATTTTTGCATTGATGTCAATCTTAGAGATGCTTTAATTTGTTGCATTATGTTGTCATTAGTAGTCTTATTAGTGTCAACCTCTAGTATTGCCTTGATAATCATGTGTGTGGTTGAATTGATGTAGTGAAATTGGTTTGGTGGTGATGAGAAATTGTTGTGTATGATGAGATGAAGTTTGTGGAGCTTGATTTCCAATTATTTATGAGAAAATTTGAATAAAAGAGGAGAAAGTGGGGTAAAGAGTGTTTAGTGTAGCAAAGTAGTGTTCTGGTTTTTACTCCAAAATTCTTATATATTGAAGATCTACTTATACAGTTCAAATATGTTGATAAGAGGTTTTAAGAGGTGTTATATCCAGAGTTTCTTGTCTTGGATCATAATGTAGAAAAATTTGTTTTCACCAATGTGTGAATTGTGAAAGTAGTGTTATTTAGGAGAACTAGTTTTGCCCTACATTTCTTCATAGTGTGGTTTCTAGTCTTGCAGATTTGAGGGTGTGCTTAAATTTCTTGTATCTATATTCAATGTGAGTTGTTTGAATTTTAGTGCTTCACAAGGTTGGATTCATGTGTTATAGTTGTATATGTTGACTTCTTCTATGGCATTTGTCCTTGATGTCAAAATAGCCCTGGGTTGGTGCCTTGGCATTTATCAGTCTGGTCTTATTATGGCTTTGTGAAATCTTCTTGAATTTAGTCCTTCACACTTCTCAAGGCATTGGATAGTATCTTTGGCACACTATATGGAATTGGATTTTAATATGATGGAAAATCGGCTTTGATTAAAGGTATAAATTTTGACCTCTCATTAGCATTTGAATTGGATCTATTGTTTAATATTTATTTGGGCCTAAAGGCCAACAACAGGTAAAGGAATTAATTAATGTTTTATGTCACGTTGGATGTGTCTAAGCTTTGATCATTGGAAAATATCATGTATTTGGAAATCATCATGTATGAGTAATGTTGTCTTGTCAAAATAATTTTGAAGGCATTATTGAGTTGGCAGTTTACTTGGCAATTGGCAAATGATTTTGTTTGTGGTTTGGTCGGCATATTTATCTTTGGTAAGGTCGCAAACGTCTTACCGTGGTACCACAGACTATTAGAAGAGAAACCATGGTAGTGCGGTGAAAGCTATTAGCGACAAGTAGAAAACTACTGCTGCACCGCGGGTTGTCAGATAGGTAACCGTGGTAGTGCGGTGGAAATGGCTAGCGGCATACAAGACGACTACCACTACACTGCGAGTTGTCAAGAAGTTAACCATGGTAATGCGGTGGAAGATGTTAGCGGTTAACTTGGAGCTATTGTTATACCACGAGTAGTCCAAAGAGAGACTGTGATTGGGTGGTAAATGATGCAATAACAGTTAGTGTTAGCTACCACTGTTCTGCAGGTAGTCCGAAGGGTGACCGCAGTTGTGCGGTAAGGAAACAGATGTCAATTTATTCTTGTCGGCATACATGTCGTGGATCTTTCTACGGATTTCAAAGTGTATTATGCGGTTTTGATTTATTAATTTTTGTCCTCTTGGACTCCAAATGCTATCATATTATGCAAAGGATTTCATGTGGAAAGTAGGGAAAATATTTATGCTTCATTGTTCGAGGGTTTGGAACTCTAATCTTGCCGCCTCCATGGAATCTCTCTCTCGGTCGTTTCACTATGAATTCGACTGTCTTTTTTTGCAACTCTTGGACACTGAATGGAGAGTATTGAAATACCATCACCATGGTTGTTTCTCTTGTCAGGTTTTTGGTATTGGGTGAATACTCAAAATATAAATGTGGCTCGAGTTGCTCAGCTACTCTACAAATTTGGTAAATTGCTTATGGAAAATTCTTTTTTAGTCCTCACAGGTATTCATCTATTTTATCTTTACAAAACCATTACCTTCTCTGATAAGGCTAATAAGGGATAAGTGTTTGATTTTGCATGGCAGATGAAGATTTGGTTTATTATAGATCTTATGCCTCTTTTGTTTTTAGCACTGCTTGTGCAGGCTGCTTGATAGAACAGGTTTTAGTCTGCCTGTATATTTGCACAATGCTTGAGTGCTCCAGTCATAAGATCTTATTCAAAATAATCTTTCCCTCATAATCACAGTAACATCTATCACTGTTGCTCGACTATATCATGACAACTTGATATTCATCTTGGGGTAATTCCTTGAAAGTGAAAAACGAGCAATTGTTGTAACCCTTCATGGGATGTAATGATGTAAATATAAAAAGAGGAAAACAAAGAGATTAGGGCTTAATCATCTTCGATAAACCTAAAAAGAAACAAGGACAGTTCTATTTTTTTAAGTGAGGAAAGGGGGTAATGTATATGATGCTAAAAAATTGGAAAATACAGTGTGTTGTCTGTTATGTATTTTGTATCATGAAAGATTGAAAAAGAGAGAATGAGGAAAGGAAAGAAATGTCATATCAATGTGTGAACCCCTAAACCTGCAAATGCACATGAGCAACAAACATGATTAGTATGTTAGATCAAATACATTGAAACAAGCATGAGATATTCCCCATGAAATCCATCTATCTAAAACTTATATTAGAAAATGAAGAACACAATGAGAAATGAAAACTTATGTAAATCCTAATTAAGCAAATAGCATGTTGATTCCATGGGGGAATTGGTGCCAATGGTATGTTGCAATTGGCCCTTTCCCAATTCCTAATTGCAATGTTTGATTAAATGAGAGAAATGGTCAAATCTCCCAAAGAGATTTGAGCATAACCTTGTTGCAAAATCTCAAATATGGTGGATGATTGGATGAAATTGGCAAAATTAGCTCTCAATGTGGAGAGAGTAACTTTGCATATGAGTTGTGGATGAAGATTGAGGAGAAGAGTCTCCAATTTATAGATTCAAATCTTGGAAGAGATAGTGGAAATAAGCAATGTGGGACAAAAGATAGTCCAATGGCATTGTGCCACTTGTCCAAATGTGATTGGATGAGGAATGTGCAAGTTTTGGCCAATGTGCCAATAAATGCAATTAGGTGGCATTTCAAACTTGAGAAATGACATGTTGAAGAGGGAAAAGGAATGAAGTTAATGTCACTTGGCTCAAGGTCAAGGACATGTAAGAGGCTTTTAATGCCTTGTTGGAAGGACCAAGTCCACTTGGACTTTTTGAATTCAAAAGAGGAATATTCCCTTTTTGATGCTTTGTGAGGGAAAATAGGAGAATTAATAAATCAAAGTAATTGATTTATTTGCATTTGTAGAGGATTTTAGTGAGAATGATTAAGTTAATCATGGATTTGATTAATTTAATGAAGAATTAGGTGATGTGACAATTTAGACTTAGATTTATGAATTGATTTAAGTCAGAAATTGAGAGGAAATGATTTATTAAATAAATGATTTGATTTATTTAATAAAGAAGGAATGTGTTAGATTAAATCAAATAAGGTTTAATTTATTTAATTTAATAGGAGGACTTTAGAGACTTTAATTAAATAAAATGATTTATTTAATTAAACATCAATGTAGGGTTAATTAAATTAAACTGATTAATTTAATCAAAGGAGGTGAGAATGACTTAATTAAATGAATAATGATTCATTAGATTAAGAGGTAGAATGTGATGAAATGTTGAGCATGTGATTTCAGAGGAAACGTTGTTAGTAATCGGGATCAAGTGTGCCAAGATGAGCTTGTACATTTTCCATGTCTACATTTTGCCCCTCTTTGAAGCAATGTACTTGTTGCATTGATTCAAAGAAAAAATTGTTGTGATCAAAGTTCAAAATTTCCTAATTTTTAGATGCCCCACTACTGCCCCAGCGGAAGGATATTGGTGGATATTGCCCCCTCGAGAGATTGGATGAAAATTTTGAATTTTTGGGTGATCTCGCGAAAAAAAGATAACACAGTGCCCGACAGGCCAGAAATGCCTCAGAATGCCCGAAAATGCACTAAAATGCCAGAAGAGATGAAGAATGACCTTCGGTTAGGCGAAAATGGGATCAGGGCAAGAAACCCCCTCCGAAAAGTCAAATTAGGTCAAAAGGAACCCTAATTTTTGAGCTTAAATAGACCCTAAGGGGTCATTTTCAAAACATTTGCACTCCTACCTTTGAAAATTTTGACATTTGAGCTCTGAGTTCTAGACACCATGGCGCAACGAGAGCTTCCCCTGCACGTGTCAGAGCGAGTATGAGTATTTCAGCGACCAGTCACCGCAGGACCCGCGGTATGTACCCCTATCTCACTTTTTATTTTTTTGTTTTACGCACATTTAATAGTGTTTAGGTACGGTCGAGTCGGCATGGTGCAATATTTCGCCACGGGAGCTCTCCAAACTGGCCCGTGCGGTCCTGTATAGGGCCGCGGGTGCATTGAGCACCGTGCAGTGGAGTTTAAGGACTATGGAATTTCAACTTCTTAAGTTGGCCGCCCACTCAAACAGCACCACGCGGGTCAGGAGCTATCTAACTCCTCCATGTGGTGCACTTTGGAAATATTTGCTATCAAACTCAGCCGCGCGGCGCAATTTGGAGACTTCCAAACTGCCCCGCTTTTGAAAACAATGCTGCTTTTGCTGTTTCAAAAGAAAAAGGTAACACGGACACCATAATTTTTTCAGGGAACTGACGCAGTACTTTGCTTGTGCAGCAGACACCCAAGGTTATTCATTTAAGGGAGCACCGATGGCTAGTACTGGAGAGATTGCAGGGCATGCACATATTCCTTCAGGAGCAGCCTGGGATGCTAGGTCCGTGGTTCGTTGCCCATGTCCCCCCCATTCGGGCACACCTGGGTATAATGCACACTTTGGCCGAGCGGTGGCATAGCGAGACTTCCTCCTTTCATCTTCCCACTGGCGAGGCCACTATCACCCTCGAGGATGTCTGGCGTATCCTGCGATTACCTATTCATGGAGAGTGGGTGATTTACGATATGGAGGAGGGGAGGAACACCTGCTTCAGTGTCATGGATGTGGAGGAGCTTATGCTCTGTGATGGTTAGATAGATTTGGAGCGGTACCGGGGTATAGCCCATACTTACAGCCTGATTGTGGCCACCATTATTTCTGGCCTTGTAGCTCCTGATTGGCGTGACCGATATTTCAATCTAGGTTGGGGGTTAGCATGGTAGTGGATGTGCACTCGCCGAGTGTGCTATGCTTGGGGACCAGTGCTATTGGCCTCCCTATACAGGGACCTGCATCAGTTTGCTTACTTGGAGGGTCGGGCTCTGGGGGCCGGATTGACTCTTCTTCATGTTTGGGTATTTGAGTGTATTCTAGTGCTTTGTCCGTTTGTTTCACTATTTGCATTAGATATTGATGATCCTTTAGTGTGGTGGTATGGTGATGTGACGATTTTTTTCACTCACATGGGTACCGACAGCATAGCTCACTGGCGTCGGGTTCTCGATGAGATGACAATATTTATTTGAAGGCCGTATATGGGTATGGGCCCATGGATGGACGATGCAGAGCAGCTTTTCTTTGCTCGTCAGGATAAACTTATGCAGGGTCGAGAGCATACATCGATAGAGAGATATCTTCTAGATAGAGTGCTCAGACAGTTCAGGGAGGTGCAGGATGTACCTGACACTCACTACACAGCTATCTTTTCCCATCGGCCAGGGAGATAGCCTAGGGACAACCTATTCCAGGAGACGAGGCAGTGACCTCTTTTAGGCAGTTGGTGGCTCGGCCTTGGGCATATGATCAGGGGCCAGCAAATGTAGGGGTGACTCCGATGTTCAGGGCTTGGTTTAGGCCGCCAGTGAGATTGACAGTTTTGGGGATAGTGCTTCCACATTGTAGACCAAGAGGTAGGTTAGCAGGTAGGGGTCGGGGAGGTGTGCCTCCTCCTCAACAGTCACCTACGAGGGATCCCGCACAGCATGCAGTAGGACAGGATGGGTAGCCCCATGTGGCAGGACAGGATGGGTAGCCACATGTGCCAACACAGCAGTAGCCAGTAGTACAGCCGGCAGGACAGGATGGGCAACCAGTAGGGCAGCCAGCAGGTCAGCCAACAGGGCAGGGTGGGCAGCCAGATGCCTGTGACATATTGATTCAGTAGTTACAAGGGCAGGCACAGGTTCTGACAGCTGAGTGGGATGAGGCCCGACAACAGGTTGCCATACTGATAGCAGAGAGAGACCAGGCACGATCCGAGAGGGATTAGGAGATAGGTCGGCAGAGACAGCTAGAGAGTGTTGCTTCCACATCCCGGGGCCGATCAGTCGATATCCGTGATTATAGGGATGCCATTAGAGAGGCCGAGTACTATCGACATCATTATCTACAGGTAGTGGCGTCAGACCGTAGAGTGCCTGACTTTTCCCAGCAGACAGGGAGGTGACCAGCAGAGGCACATGGTGAGAGATAGGATGGGGAGGGCAGCAGCCAGCATGGCCCGCCCCCTTTTTGATCACAGGACAGTTTTGTACTTCATTTTTGATATACGGGCTGCAGTATTTGGCCTTATTGTATTATGTATCTAATGGACACCTGATCTGATTTGTATCATAACAGTATTTTTGATGATGTATATATGAGATGATTTACCCGTTTCTGATGTACATGCAAATATGTGAATGCAGATATGTGATGTTATGAGATGTTTCTATCCTTATGGTCCATGTGATGCAGTGTATATAATGAATGCATTTCTTTTTGTATTTTCCGTGTTTTAAATGATGTAATGTGTATTAATGATGGTAATGGTTGTAGATGATAATGTATAGATGTAATGATGTCTTAAGATATTTAGAATAACGAATTTATATTATTCCTCATAACTTAAGATATTGATATGATATAATGCTCTTCTGATGTTAACTATCCAGTGGATGTAGGATGTATGCATGAGCGATGTTTTTGATTACTGTTATGATACCCTGTTAGTGTGGAAGGAAAATAGAAGAATTGCAGAGTTAATGAGTTAGTCATGATGATGATGATTTGCATTGCTAGGAATCGGGATTTTCAAAGGGTCAATTGCGTTATGTTTGATAACACACATAGGTACGATGCATCGAGGTATTAAGAACCAGGATGGCGTGGTACCTAGTGTGATGGACTTTGACTTGAAAATCAGATAGGAGTATTCTTTCTCACACTTAGCATTCATACTTTATTCAGGATGTAGCTCAGACATTCTAAATATCTCGGACCAAAACAGAGAAAAGCAAGCTTTCCTATGTGGTCAACAAGATACTTCAAATATCCTCCCTACAAACCAAACAAAACATGCATAACTAAGTTATTTTACAAGCGTATCCCACAAGCATAGTAGATAAAAGATAATGATCATTGCCCCATTCCTTTCTCTCTAAACGTGTTTTTGTTTAGGCATCATCGAGAGGTCCTTGGAATGAGCAATAAGATAAGTCTAAACAAGACCAAGATAAAGTAAATAAACAAATTAATGTTCTTCATACCGCTAGCCAAGACTAACTACTATGAGGGGTACCTGATGCTTATGTCCATCGCAGGAAAGCTTCATCCTAGGACATGTAGTGATCAGGGTTTTGGTGACACTGATTGCGTGATAAGCTATTGATACTCTGAGTTGACCAACTTGTTGACTTACTGACTTAGACTTTTGAGACTTTGATGATTAAGGTGTTCTCTTCCGAATGTGCTAGACTTGCTTCTGACTGACTCACCAAAGGGTGAAAGTGACGATTGATTTTATTATGAGTGATGAAAATTGCAGGTGAAAGCGAGATGAGATGGATGCACCATTTTGGAATTTTTAGATATTTTGAGGCTATTTTTTGGTATTTTTGAGATTTTGACGAACATACTAACTTAAAGACTTATCCTAGGGGTCTCGGGAGCTGATCCATAGATTAGCCTTGCCTACGTTATACACGCAGAGACCACGTAGTTCGACTGACGACAGACTTGACTTGATGATAAGATGGACAAATGGATTGCCATTTTATTGCTTAAAGGACTGACTTAAGATGCAGATTAGATGGGCAAACAGATTGCCAATGCGACAGACGCCTAAGGACTGACTCTTACTATCTCAGGGGATGATCAAAGATCAACCTTGCCTATGTTCAAGCTCAGAGATGACGTAGTTCAACAAGGTGGAAGACTAACAAGACTCAATGATGAAGTTTTTGAAGATTTTCTGAATGTTTCAACATGCTTTTGGATTTTGGATGATTTGGATGTTTTTGAAATTTTGATGGACTTTTTGAATGTTTTTGGTTTTTTTTGATGAAATTTTGAAAAAGATCACGAGAACGTACACGAATCCAATCCGATGTTGCGAGAACATGCCCCTAGTGTGGTGCGATAAACTACTTCGATAAAGGCAGGACAGACTGACCTTAGAAATGCCAAGTAGTTCCATGGTGGAATATGGTGTAGACACCAACGCAGGCTATGGTACAAATGTGAGCGGATGAGTGGATGAATGAGTGATGGAATGAGTCGTGCAGATCCTAGTAGATGGGGAAGGTGCTTTATTTACACTTGGTGCCCGTTTGCCAGGTTTTCACCAAGGTACTTGCCCAAAGCGCCACCGAAGTGGTTTTCACTAGAGGATGAATTTTTTCTTTTTACTATTTTTTAATTTTTTTATTGTCACCAAGACGCCTGTTTGCTAGGTTTTCATCAAGGTAACCATTTTTTCAAGACTTTTTCTAATTGTTTTTGTATTTTTTGGTTTTATACCTTGTAATATTTAGGCATAAATTTTTTTGAGGTGTGAGCTATTCATGGGCTCCTGCAGGGGTTCACCTTCCAGTGTCGACAACTGATATGCCCCTGATTTGTAACTTGCAATGATGACAAAAGGTCCCAGCCAATTGGGTTCAAATTTGCCTTTGCTATCCGGGTTTGGCACATTCTTTTGATTCTTTTTTAGTACGAGGTAACCAACTTGGAAAGTGCGTTGTCTGATCTTCTTGTTGTAGCTCCTTTTTAGGCGATTCTGGTACACTTGTAGATGATTAAGGGCATCCATGTGCCTTTCATATAGTAATTCCAGCTCATTGAGTCTTGTGACCCTGTATTCCTCATTTGTGATGAGGTTTTGCAGTGATATCCTCAGTGACGGAAGCTCGATCTCGATGGGGAGGATGGCTTCTGACCCATAGACCAAAGAGAATGGGGTGGCGCCTGTTGGCGTGCGGATGCTGGTGCGATAGGCCCATAAGGCGGGATTTAGCTCCAGATGCCAATCACGACCAGAGTCATTGACTGTTTTCTTGAGGATTTTCAGAGTGGTTTTATTTGTAGCTTCTACTTGGCCATTGCCTTGTGGATATTATGGAGTGGAAAAGCAGTGTTGGATTTTAAATTTTTCACATAAATCACGGACATCCTGATTCTTGAAAGGTGTCCCGTTATCAGAGATAATGGATTGGGGGACCCCGTATCGAAAAATGAGGTAGTTCAGGATGAATTTAGATATCTATTTCCCCGTGATGTAGGTCATGGGAATTGCTTCGACCCACTTTGTGAAATATTCAGTTGCGGTGATGATGAATTTGTGGCCATTGGATGAGGTGGGCAATATTTTACCAATGAGATCGAGCCCCCATTGTGAAAAGGGCCAAGGTGTAACAATGGGATGCAGTTCTTGAGTTGGTGCATGAATAAGATCTCCATGTTGTTGACATTGTAGGCATTTTCTAACAAAGTTGTGTGCTTCTCTTTCCATCATCGACCAATAGTACCCTATTCTCAGCAACTTCTTTGCCAAGGTCATACCACTTGAGTGTGACCCGCATGTGCCATTGTGTACCTTAGTTAGAGTAGTCAAGGCTTCCTCAGGTTTTAAACAATGTAGCAAGGTTTCGTCAGTACTTCTACGGAAGAGGGTCTCTCCTAGGATGACTAATCATGAAGTTCTTTTGACAAAAGTGTGTTTTAGGTTCGAAGTGATGTCAGTGGGGAGGATTCCTAACTTTAGGTAGGTGTATATATCATAATACCAAAGATCACTAGGACCAATGAGTTCACACGCGTATTCTGACTCTGGTACCTCAAATTTGGGTATGAGAAGCTGTTCTACGAGGAATTCATGTTTTGAGATGTTGCGAGGGATGTCTAGTAAGGATCCAATTGTCGCCATTGCATCGGCCGCTCTGTTGTTTGTCCTTGGTATCTGCTCAAAGGTAATGTAGATGAAAGATTCCTTGAGGCTTTCTACCACCTTCTTGTATGGTGCGAGCTTATCATCCTTGGTTTGGTATTCACCGTTGACTTGGTTGATGATAAGTTGCGAGTCCCCAGAGACTTTTAGTGCCATGATTCGCCACTGTGCTGCAATCTTGAGGCCTATGGTCAAAGCCTCGTATTCTTCTATATTGTTAGTACAAGGGAATTCTAGCTTGTATGATCTAGGTATGCAGTCTCCTTGTGGCGTGATGAAGAACACACCAGCTCCTGACCCATGTTGTGTGTGAGAGCCATCAAAGTATAATTTCCAGTGGTCTACTGCACCAAGGTTAAAAAGGGACTCATCTAGGAATTCTGATATGAGTGGGTTATCTGTGTAGAGGGGAGCTTCTGCCAGTTGATCCACAATGACTTGTCCTTTTATGGCTTTTCATTCTACATACTTGATATCATGTTCGGATAATATCATTACCCACTTAGCCATTCTACCTGTAAGCGTTGCTTTTGACAATTTAGAGGTTCTATTTTGGCAATCAGCTTGATTTGGTGCGCTAGCATGTAGTGTCTGAATTTTTGAGCCGCAAATACCAATGCTAGGCAAGCTTTTTCTATTGACGTGTAATTGAGCTTGTGTCCCACCATTGTTCTGCTGATGTAGTAGATAGCCCGCTCGGTTCCCTTTTCATCATGTTGGGCTAAAAGGGCCCCCAGGGCAGCTGTTGTTGCTGAGATGTATAGGATTAAAGGTTTCCCCACAATTGGTGGCATCAACACAGGTGGTGTAAGTAGATATTCTTTTATTTTGTTGAATGCTTGCTCGCATTTGTTGTCCCATCTGAAAGCTACTCCCTTGTGAAGTAAGTGTGAATAGGCAATCTGTTTATCTACCAGTTGTGCTATGAATCTTCGGATGGACTGGAGTCTACCCTGCAATCCTCTTAGTTGTTTTAACGTTCTTGGTGCTTCCATTTCAAGGATTGCTTTTACCTTTGCAGGGTCCACCTCTATTCCTCTCATTGAAACTATGTATCCTAGCAGCTTTCCTAATTGTACCCCAAAGACACACTTCTTTGAGTTGAGTCTAACCTTATATTGTTCGAGCCTGTCAAAGATAGCACTTAGAGTTGCTATATGGTCTTGTCTCTTCTTTGATTTAGCTAGTATGTCATCTACATAATCTTTGACTATTTTATGGATCATGTCGTGGAAGATTAATGTCATGGCTCTTTGGTATGTAGCTCCTGCATTTTTCAACCGAAATGGCATTACGTTCCAGCAGTAGGTGCCCCAAGGACATGTGAATGTTGTCTTGTGTTGGTCTTCTTTTGCGATCATTATCTAATTGTACCCCGAGAAGCCATCCATTAGGGAAAGCATCTCATGTCTGGCCGTCACATCCACTATCATGTCAATGTTGGGTAGTGGAAAGTCATCCTTAGGACATGCTTTGTTTAGGTCTCTGAAATCAGTGTAGATGCGGATGCCCCCTTTCGGTTTTGAGACTGGTACGAGATTTGATACCCATTATGGATAGTTTATCGAACGTATGAAGCCAACATCCAGAAGTTTCTGTAGCTCAATCTTTACAAGCAAGGCTATTTGTGGGTGCATCTTCCTTAGCTTTTGTCTGACTGGTTTTGCTCCGGGGTAAACGACCAAATGATGAACTACTACTTCAGGGTCCAAGCCTGGCATGTCTGCATAGGTCCATGCAAAATTTACCTTTCTCTCCTTTAGGAATGCTGCCAATAGTTCCTATTCTTCTACTAGGAGGGATTCTGCATAGAAGGTAATTTATGGTTTTGATTTTGTTCCTAAGTTGACCGGGTTGCACTGTTTTGCCAATACTGCTGATTTCTCCTGATGTAGAGCAGTAAGGGGGAGATTGAACCCTTCATCCTCCGGTGCCTCAGAGAGGTTTTTTCCATTAGATGTGTCCTTTATTTTTATTGTTTTATGGTTAGAGAGTGCCACAGTGTGGTTTTCACTCAATAACTTCGAGCTTATTCTCGATCTTTTTCTTTTGCGACTGAAGGACTCAATTGTCTCCCCATAGTATGCTTGTGTGTCTAGTGTGATGTTGAATCCAACCTTGTGATCTCTGCATGGAACTGTATCCCTTAGTCCCATGAATTTTGAGAGGGCCTCATCGTTTTCGAATGAGTCTAGAATCGGTGGTCCCCGTTGGTCGTGATCGATGAGTTGGGGGTGTACTAAGGTGATTTGCTAGGTTGGTTGGTTTGACTTAGCGGGTGAGGCACTAATCATGAGCAAAGTGGAATCCTTGAAAAGCTTTGGGAGACTCGCTATAGTATCATCATCGTAACTACTAGGAACATTAGTGACGTCAAAGGTGTAATTATTGAGCGGGATACCTAAGCAAACGGGTGGTCTAGGAGTGGTTGTTGTTACCCGAGGAGAGGACCGGACTGCTCTTATGGGAGTACCTCTGCCATGTATGGTTATATTCAGAGGAGTATACCCAAGGCCAAGGTTCCACGTTCTTCTTTCCACAATGATGGGCTCCAACCGTCCATCACTGTTTCTTCCTAGGCTTTCATTCTTGTTATAGCCCATGCCGAACATCATTTGTAACCCTCTGTTTGTTTCCTCCATGGGTAGGGTGGGAGTGGGTCTTTCATCTTGGTATAGATTTTTTGTGATGTCCTTCTCGTCCATATTCTCCTGACTGAGATCCCCCCAATGGTGGAATCCAGAGGGTTCTGTTCTAGTGTGAACAGGTGTTTGAATCAATTGTGGTTGCCCATGTGACCTAGGAGATTATGGTAACTCTCCTACAACAAAAGCATTTCTCTTCATTATATAATCACCACATCCATTGTCCTGTATCATTTTTTTGATCTCGGATATGTCAGGGATGGCGTGTGTCTCTATCACAGAAGTGGAGGTGAGATTAGTTGGGTCTATGTATGAAGTGGATGGTCCTTCATCATTTTTAGGTACTTGAGGGATCTTGTAAAACTTGGCTTCCAAGTTTTTGCAATAGGCGTAAGGTTTGGGATCCCCATGTATAGTAACCTCCTCATTTTGATATGAGAACTTAATGCACTGGTGATAGGTTGAGGCCACTGCCTTCATTCCATGTATCCATGGGCATCCCAGGAGGATGTTGTATGGTAAGTCGAGGTCAAGGACCTAACAGGTGGTTTCCATGGTTGCTGGACCCACTTGGATGGGGATCTTGATAGTGCCTTGAGACACTCTTTCCTAGTCATCATATGCTTTTATGGTGATGCTTTTGTTCTTATTGATGGAATCCTTAGCGAATCCCAATTTCTTTATAAGTTTCAGAGAACAAATATTAAGGCCTGCACCTCCATCTACCAGGACCCGTTTGACTTTCTTTTTGTGGATTAGGACTTGGAGGTGGAGTGCACAATTATGAGATGGCTGCGAAGGGAAGTCTTGATCCGAAAATGTGATGAGATTTGGGGTAACGATGTTACCCACCATAGCTTGAAATTGCTCTGTGTCAAGGATGGCAGCAACGGTAGATGCGGCTAGTGCTTCATCTAGGATCTGTCTATGGGCGGTGGAGATTTTTAGTAGTTCCATGATGGAGATTTGTGCAGGTGTTCTTTTCAGTTGGTTGATTACATTTTAATCATAGGGGATGGCCTTTGTGTTGGTAATGGGGGTCTTAGTAGGTGCCCCAGCAATGGTAACCTTTCTGCCTTGTGTGGTGACTCCACAGTCGTTGTTGGCTCCCTTGATATTTATGACAGTGACCATCTCATTGACACATCTGACTATCTCCTTGTATACTAGATTAGCACTAGCATACTTTTGTTTACCCTTATTATTCCCTTGGTTATTTCCCTGATTGTTCCCTCGGTTATTATTTGGCATCGGATTCGTGTAGATTTTCAGATCTTGGTTTCTGGTCGGCTGCTTGATGTTGATGACCTTATCCTCAATGAGGTCTTGAATGATATTTTTGAGTCTCATGCAGTTGGTGGTGGTGTGTCCTTTGACTTTGTGAAAGTCACATAGGAGATTCTCATTATACCACGGCGGTTTGGTCATGGGCTCCGTGTATTGTTTAGAGTTAGAGATTTTGATTAGGTTCTCTTTAACCAATTTCTTCATGACAGACTCAATCGATTCGCCAAGGGCTATGAACTTCCTCTTGGGGGGAAACTTATTGCAGGGAGGTGGTCCTCCTTGATTACCCATATTATTGACTTGACTGGTGGAAGGTGGTTGTGACTATGCTACTACCGCATTAGTTTGCACATTGTTGTGATTATGATTTTGCAGTTGATGATTTGGGATGTTCTGCTTAGGGGCACTAATGACCACCTTAGCATCGACCACGCCGTCGTTCATGATATTTTTATTCCTTGATCATGTTCGAGGTTTATCATTGTAGTTGTTAGATGGGCGGTTATCCTACAGTGGAGTGAATGTTGGTGTGCCTCCTCGCGCAGTAAGGGCTCTTTCGATGTTGAGCACCTTTGGAATTAGTTGATCATAAGATGTGATGCACTGCATTTTTAGGTAGAATGCCAAGTTTTCATCTAGATTGGCTATGATGGTGCAAACTTGTTGTTCCTCTGGCATGGTCCACTTGCTCTGATCGGCCTTGGATCACCATCTTTGCAAGAAGGATGTGAATAGCTCTCATTTTCTTTGTTTGAGTGTAGATAGTTCTTCTAAACTGACATCCGCACCCATATTAAAAGCGTAATTCTTAAGGAAAGCCTCCACTATTTCCTCAAATTTTTTAATGCCCGTGGGTAGGAGAGAAAACCATTCCATAGCTGGACCAGTCAGGCTTCAGGGGAAGAGCTGCATTAGATACGTGTCATCATATGTGACTTCCATGCAATGCACCTGAAATTCCCTGACGTGGTTTTCAGGGTTTCCCATTCCATTGTATTTATCAAATTTGGGGATCTCAAATCCCTTTGGGAATGGTATCATGGTGAGACTTCTATCGAATGGATAAGGGCACAAGTTTCCTGGTGTCCTTGTGGTTTTTCCTGCTTGCAGGTCCAACACTTGTTGTGAAAGCAATTTGATCTGTGTTGCAACATCCTTGCTTGGATCGGGATCTGGGATGAATGAGTGGTGAGGTGCTAGAGGTGTTTGATGGGTGGGGAGAGTAGTGGTCGGCATTTGCTGCGAGCTTGGATGTGTGTTTAAGGCTTGTTGGTAAGCCTGCATTTGTGCCAACAATGCCTGTTGTTGATCTTGCTGTTGTTGTTCCAATAGCGCTTGTTGTTGGTCCATCTACTGTTGTTCCTATGGAGCCTATTGTTGGTCAATATTTTGTTGAGCTAGTAACGCTTGTTGTTGGTCTAGCTGTTGTTGCACCAACAATGCTTGTTGTTGGTCGAGCTGCTATTGTGCCAATAAAGCTTTTTGTTTAGCTTGGTGTTGTGCCTGAAAGTCTTGCAGGGCTTGTTGGTAGGCTTGTAGGTGGATCACTTGCAATTGCGCTTGGTATTGATCTTGTGCCTGTTGTTGGGCTTGAGCTTCAGCTTGCGCTTGAGCTTGGGCTTGGGCTTGAGCTTGAGCTTGGGCTTGAGCTTAGGCTTGGGCTTGAGCTTGCGCTTGGGCTTGGGCTTGGGCTTGCTACGTTTGCTGGAGTACTCTTTGTTGGTTGGCCTTTTGGAGGGTTTGGATTGGAGTGGTGAATGAATTTATTGTGTTGGCTTTTGGCGGGATTGGTGGTGGAGCAGGAATCATGCCAACTGTCATGGCGGGTGGAGGGATTGTGGTGGTGATTATGATTTGGGTTGTTGGAGGGGTGTTTGAGATGATTGGTCCTTGATGAGGCATGCTTTGGGAGACTTGAGGACCAATAGATGCATTAACCGTGGTGACAGGGATAGTTGCGATTTGTTGTGAGGATATGGGCAAAAGAAGTGGGTTCAAAGTGGTGGTCGGATTGCTTGGATTGGCAAAATTTTCGATGGGTAAAGGTGGAAGACCTATTCCAAGAGGTGATGTGGATGCGAAAGGAAGCGGGGGAAGGGATGATGCACCACTTTGGAAAGAGAAAGGATTGATAGCTTTCGTCATTCCAAACAAGCCGACTTCCTAATGTGGTGGGGCAGTTGGTATGTTCAATTGATAGGCTGGTGTGGCATGAAATGAGGATGAACCAACGGGATAATGAAATGTGAGTGGGACGTAAGGGTGAGATGGGTTTTTTGGAATAGATGTAGCCGGTGTGGGGGTGATGTTGCTTATTTATTAGTCACAAGGCGGTGTTTTTGTAATTCCTGGAACATGGTACTCCCCTTGTTCACGTTGGGGGAGGTTGGTGTGATGACTGATGTGGTGCAAAGTACTTCTTGATTGATGTTTGACGATGGGGATGCATTTGTACTAGTGCTTGTGTTAAGGTCGGGAGGGGGTATGACCCCTCCTCTTGCTATTGCATTTAGGTATTTGAACATAGCGCTAACAATTTTGTGGTTCTCTGGATTTTAAACCATTTCCATGATTTCGTTTGGTGTCATCCCCATGTCTTCATTTGTGTTATCCTCTTGATGACTCTCCTCTTGAGGATTTTGTGATGATAAGGGAGAGTTGCTTGGGGGATTGCTTGATCCTGCTTGGTTCACTTCAGTGTTTAGATGACTCATGTCCATAGAAGCTGATATTTCTCTAATATTCTCCATGTCCTTCTTGTATTGAGATCTTGTTTGGACCATAAAAAATAGGGATTTGTTCGATCCTAATCCTTTAGGTCCAAAAGAGAAGAACTAGGAAAGCTAAAAGATCAAAGATGGTGATAATGGTGATGGGTTAAATGGATGGGATTAGTGAGTGAAACCTTTGGAGAAATTTTGAAGGTATGCTAAACTTTGTAAGGGCTCTTGATTTGATTGATTGTGATAATTTTACTAGATGCGTTAAGTCAAACAAGATTGTTGTGAAGTTGTTTTCCCTAGGAAGTTGTGTTATCTTAAGGGAACTTGCACAAATGGATGAATTGACAAAGTGTGTTATGCCAATGCGTTTGAGAACTAATAGACTTTAAGAAGTTGTGTTATCTCAAAGAAAATTTTTCCAATGGTTTAAGACTATGTTGGCTAAGTGTGTTAAGCCAAGATATGATGATGTTGATTTAGCCTTCAAAGTTTAGCGTGATGATTGATTCTAGAGTTTCTCAAAAGGTTTGATGATGAAATGAGACTTGATTGATGGAGGAATGAATGGGAATGATAACTTTGATCTTGAACCTTAACCTAGATGCGACTCCTTCTACCAAACCTCGGTATTGAAGAACATGCTAGACTTCCTATGGGAGAAATGCAAACCTTTGAAAAAGTTCAAGATTTTGTTGGAAATAAAATGCATACAATGCGGGATTGTTCCTTAAGGATTTTTTGTAGAAATCGTATACAAGTCTCTCCCTTACTTCAAGGAGCATCTCAAGACGTTGCTCATGGATTTTTAGACTCACTTTTTTGAACTTTGGCTTTGGGATTTTAATCTTGCGGGAAATCATTGGAAACAACACATGTGTAATTCAATTTGTCTCTTTATCTTTGTTAAATGAGGTTCTTTTTATCCAAGACACTTACTTGCTTAGGTTTTCAAACTATATGTCTAATGTCCCATTCTCTTTCTCATCCCACAAGGTCCTTTGTGTGGAAATCAAGGAAAATAGGGAAAATTTTTCCTTATGTTTATCCTTATTGGAAACAAATGATGGTAGAACTTGTACACTTAGAAACCTCTAGGAATGTGATTCCTAGGGAAAGCAAGAGTGGGCAAGTTCATCAATAGGTATTTGTTTCCCACAAGGTGTTTGAAATTTCAAGGTTTTTGTGTATGTTCATTTTTCAAATGTTTTCAAGATCAAGCAATGTGTTCTTTTACTTCCAAACACTTTTACAATCCTAGGATGATGAGGCAATATCTTGTTGGGTTCCCACTTGGATAATCCAGCTGCGCATATCTTGTGCGAATGGCTAAATGCTTTACCACACTGGCTCCCCTCCACGACACTCACTTATTCGGGTCAGCCAAGCATTAGTACCCATGAATCTCCCATGGCATACTTTCCATTTCCACAACAAGACCGCATGTTACGTGGGGTGGTTTCAAAGGACATGACCTTTTGCACCAACAAGATAAACAAGGTTTTGGCCTTTTTTCTAAACAAAGGGTTCTAATTCGGGCATTCCGTTCATGGGGGATTATCCAACATCGGTGAGAGTCCATTGATATCCATCTCATCGGAATAATCCTCGTGATATTAGCCTTTGTTCCAATATCCACACTTATATACCGGTTGGAAGTCGCTTGGCTTTAGCGTGTTCCCGGTTCGGTCGTTCCCTTGGGTGATTACTTTTTCCTACAAGACAGGCCCTCTAAGATAAACAAAAGCGAGCTAACGTATCCCATCATTCACACAACCTTCATTGAAAAACAAAGGGGAGAACCTCCGCAATATATCGTGCTCACACTCGCATGCTTTGTTCAATTTTAAGTGCCCAAATTGAAATGTGGAGGCAATCTTTTTGACAAATTAATATCACAAAAATGCTTTTGATTCTCAAGATCGCTATAAAGCGTGAGAGAAGTGCATACGCATTTTAATGATGTTAATTTGTAAAAAAATTTGCAAAACATAAAAGACACTTGTTCATTTTAACCTTCAAAGCAATGATGAATTCTTTTTAAAAGCACCAAATGAAGTGTGAAGTTGCCTTGTTCAATTATTACCTTTCAAACCAACTCTAGTGTATTTTCCTAAAATTCTTTTTAGCCCCTTGGCAACCTTAGAAAACAAAGCTTGTTTTTTCTTTTTAAATCCCAATGAAAATTTAGTATCCTAATGTTAAAGATTTTAACAAGTTCCTTGAAAAGTGTTGAGGAACACTTAAGTGTTTAGAAACACTTTGCATAAAATAAACATAATATCATAAAAGGAAGCTTGAATGTTCGTTTTAAAGCCCAAAGTAAAATTAGTTTTCCTAAGGCTAAAGATTTTAACAAACTTTCTCAAGAAGTGTTAAAGAACACTTTTAGTGTTTAGGAACACTTTGGTTTTGTAAACATGATACCATAATGACTCCTTCCTTTACTCCATCCTGCAAAATGACAGTGAAACAAAGAGCAATAAAGATGGCAAATTAGATAAAAAAGTTAAACAAAACTGAACCTAAAAAGCACATGTTAATCTAAGATTTTACTGTTGTCTCTCAGTGAAGTTTGGAAGGGCAGTGAAGTTTGGAGAAGCGGCGAAGTTTGGAAGACAGGCGATGCTATATAGCGTCGTGCAACTGACTTTGGAAAGCGCTCTGCACAGACAGAGAGTGCAAAAGTGGCACGACAGAGGCCTGCGGTGCAGTTTGGAAGCGGGCCACTTTGAAAATTTAAAAATTATGGGCGGGAAAGGCACCATGGTGGAGTTTGGAGAAACCGCGGTTCAAAATAGGGCCGCGGTGGTGAATGTGGCGGAGTTAGGACCTACGCGGCGGGGTTAAGGAGTTTTAAAAAAAGATAGGTGGGAATCCCGTGGTGAAGTTTGGAAAATGCGACGGCGGGTCGATATGGAGCCACGGAACTGAAAGCGGCAAGATATTGCGCTGCGGCACTGAAGGCGGTGCGATATAGCACCGCGCAGACTAGTTTGTCTATGTCTGCTACAAAAAAGTTAGAATCTGTAGAATTTGAAAATGTGTTTTAATTTTTTGACTTCTTGCCCTCCTTCTAGCGCCAAAAATGTGAACCCCTAAACGTACAAATGCACATGAACAACAAACATGATTAGTATGTTAGATCAAATACATTGAAACAAGCATGAGAGATTCCCCATGAAATCCATCTATCTAAAACTTATATTAGAAAATGAAGAACACAATGAGAAATGAAAACTTATGTAAATCCTAATTAAGCAAATAGCATGTTGATTCCATGGGGGAATTGGTGCCAATGGTATGTTGTAATTGGCCCTTTCCCAATTCCTAATTGCAATGTTTGATTAAATGAGAGAAATGGTCAAATCTCCCAAAGAGATTTGAGCATAACCTTGTTGCAAAATCTCAAATATGGTGGATGATTGGATGAAATTGGCAAAATTAGCTCTCAATGTGGAGAGAGTAACTTTGCATATGAGTTGTGGATGAAGATTGAGGAGAAGAGTCTCCAATTTATAGATTCAAATCTTGGAAGAGATAGTGGAAATAAGCAATGTGGGACAAAAGATAGTCTAATGGCATTGTGCCATTTGTCCAAATGTGATTGGATGAGGAATGTGCAAGTTTTGGCCAATGTGCCAATAAATGCAACTAGGTGGCATTTCAAACTTGAGAAATGCCATGTTGAAGAGGGAAAATGAATGAAGTTAATGTCACTTGGCTCAAGGTCAAGGACATGTAAGAGGCTTTTAATGCCTTGTTGGAAGGACCAAGTCCACTTGGACTTTTTTGAATTCAAAAGAGGAATATTCCTTTTTTGATGCTTTGTGAGGGAAAATAGGAGAATTAATAAATCAAAGTAATTGATTTATTGTGCAAGTTGCATTCTCTAGAGGATTTTAGTGAGAATGATTAAGTTAATCATGGAATTGATTAATTTAATGAAGAATTAGGTGATGTGACAATTTAGACTTAGATTTATGAATTGATTAAAGTCAGAAATTGAGAGGAAATGATTTATTAAATAAATGATTTGATTTATTTAATAAAGAAGGAATGTGTTAGATTAAATCAAATAAGGTTTAATTTATTTAATTTAATAGGAGGACTTTAGAGACTTTAATTAAATAAAATGATTTATTTAATTAAACAACAATGTAGGGTTAATTAAATTAAACTGATTAATTTAATCAAAGGAGGTGAGAATGACTTAATTAAATGAATAATGATTCATTAGATTAAGAGATAGAATGTGATGAAATTCTGAGCATGTGATTTAAGAGGAAACGTTGTTAGTAATCGGGATCAGCTATGCCAAGACGAGCTTGTACATTTTCCATGTCTACACAATGTAATGCAGTTTGACGAGAAGTTGTATTGACACTATAACTAGATTATTTTCCTCAAGTTGTATCAAGATTTGATAATGAATGGAATCCTGAAGAGTCAATTCTCGACTCTTGAGAATTCTATGCATTTTCTGTCAAGAGGCACTTGACAGAAAGAAGAGAAACATAGAGATCCTTTGTATAATTGTATGTTCTATTGAAAAATAGAAAAGGGGTTGGTGCTCCTTGAGATTGGTGTCTCTAAACAAAGGGGTTGGTGCACCTTGAGATTGGTGTGTCTAAATAGAGGGGTTGGTGCTCCTTGAGTCGGTGCTCAAAAATCAGCCATTGAGGCTTTGTCAATATAATTATTGAAATGAAAGCCTGAAAAAGGCAGCACGTTTAGGAGTGGTTTTTCTACCCCAAGAGGTTTTTCCACTCGACATATCTTGTGTCTATTTGTGTCTTTGTGATTCATTTGCTTCAGTACTTTATTTCTTTCAAATGCAATGTTACATTACTCATTTCATTTTATATGATTGCATTTGAATACATGAATGATTCTATCATTGATAAATAAGAACATATGTATGGTTCTTTTCAGTTTCAGTTAAATTTATTAAAGAAGTTATAAACACTGATTCACCCCCCCTCTCAGTGTATTTTCACTCCAACAGTATACACCTAAAAATGGTCACATTAAATCAAGTCTGGTAATTAATTAAATGCGAGTTATTTAATTAATCTTCAAATTTCATCTACATATAAACAAATTTAATTATTTATTTATATCATTCACTTTCTAATTATTCCTTTTTTAATTAAATAAATAAGTTTATTTAATTATTATCATTTTTCTATCTTCCTCTTAATTAATTAAATAAATTTTATGATTTATTTAAATTAATTATTATATTATCTTCAAGTTTGAATTTTTTAAATCAAATAAAGATATTCTTCTAAATTCATCATCAATTTCTAATTCTCCAATTCACATATAGTTAACTATTCTAAATATTTAATTAAAAAATATTTTTCACTTTTCACACATAATTAAATATTTTAAATATTTAATTATGGAAGCTTCTGAATTCATGTCACATATCATTAAATAATTAAATAATTTAATTATGTAATTATCTTTAACCACCAAAAATAACTCATAACTAAACTTTACAAATGACAAGTTTCCTTTATTTTTGAGTAAAAAATTTGTGTGGGGAGGAAACATTCCCCCTCTTTCTCTCTAGCTTCCATCTTTCTCTCCAACTTCTCAATCTTCCACCGTTCATCTTACCAGGCTTGATTTCAACCGTCGATCTTTTCCAACTAGGATTTTGTCTCCAAAACTCTATAAATATAGCCTCTTTGTGCTTTGAAAAGGATCTAGAATCCAATTGAATTTAGTGTGAACATTATAGTTGCATTATCCAACATTTAGCAATCTTAATTTCTTGAGCATAGTATAGCATTTTATCTTTATCATTTTACAATCATGGTAGATTATCTTGCATAATCCATTTTAGTTTCGTATCTTAGTTTCATCTTCTTCATATCATTTAGCATAGAAATGCATGTTGCATATAATATCATTCTCTATGTTGTCATTTTGTTGAGCTACTGCTTACACAATCTGAGAGCAAGCAAATTATAACGAATCCTTGGAGATAGAGGACAATGGGATGTCTTTGAATAATTTGCTAGGTTTGAGACTTTATTTAGCTTTAAATTATATTTCTTTAATACAATGTTGCATTGGTGTGTTTGTTTAGCTTATTAGTTTATTCCACATATTCACACACATTTTTGGCATCCACCGTGGGGCTCTTGCCTCATTTTTAATATATTATTACAAGTTTTCTAGCAGGTCACGATTGGAGATGTGAATTAGCACATACAACACCCGTTTTAGTGCATCTGGAACCTATTTTAGCGCATCTGGCACCTATTTTAGTGCATCTGACACCTATTTTAGCACATCTGGACTCTATTTTAGCATATCTGACACTTTTTTTAGCACATCTGACCCCTATTTTAGTGCATCTAGCCTATGTTTTAGTGCTTTTATAGTCAATCTTAAAATGACCATATCTTGGTCATATTTTGGTTTTTTTTTAGAGCTTTTTTTTAAAATGGGGTAGAATTTCATAAGCTATCTAATGGTGTAGGTGTTTATCAGTTTTGATAGAGTTAAAATTTTCAAATTCTCACTTAATTTCAAACAACAATGAAACTTGGTCTAAATTTTAGGGTTTTTATGCTTAATCATTTATGTAACCCTCATATCTTCTTGTTTCTTGATTCAATCTAACATTTGGAACTTGTATTATAGGTTTTAAAGGATCATGGAGGATGCAAATGAAAGAAAAAATATTATCACATGATTGTAACAAGTGTTTTTAAACACTTTGGGAGCAATTATAATCCCATTCTTAAATTATTGTCTGAATCTGACGCAACCGCGACCAATGGTTTTATTAATGTATGGGGATTAAAATGAACCAATCCTAGGATACACATTTGGATTAAAATGAACCAATCCTAGGATACACATTTGGATTAAAATGAACCAATCCTAGGGTAGTCGCCAAACAATTGATATATCTTGGATAAAATGAATCCCATGTCTTTTATGAAGCAACATCTTCACCTAGTTTAGCAAATGATTATTTAGGATTAAAAATTGAACATCATTGGTTGTTGTGATTGGACGGTGATAGGCATATGCTCTCCCCTTAACTCGATGATCAAAATGCCAAACTCATCTTTTAATTTCATGCATTTTATGCTTTGTTAAAACCTTTAGCAGGCTTTCTCTTGTGGGAAAAAGCACTCACCCAAGAGGAACGACCTAAGTGGGAACCCCTAAAGCCAAGGATTCCAACCCACTATAATCAAAAGCGAGTTATTGATGAAAATCCACTTGACAGTAGTGTGCAAGATAACCATCTTCAAAGCCTTTGTTCTAAAAGTTGGGAGGTCTCCTGAGGGATTTTATCATTTTATGCATTGAACGGAAACCCCCATTATGAGCCTTAGTGTAGCAGCTAAGTGAGTCAGTAGCCAAACATTACAATACTCACAATGCAAGGGGAGGGAAGAATCTGCCCCCAAGACACTCACCATATAATTTCCAATGATTTTTTGCTTAAGGGATCAAGAAATCTAACTTTGAGTACACACCTCGAAAAGACAAAAACACAAGCGCCCTCTAGGGGGTGACACGACTGTGTGAGTTAAAGCAATTCTAAGATGTGGGATGTGATGATTATGATGACCTTTTTGACCATTAAGAGTGAGTTTTCTTGAAGTATTTATTTTGTTCAAATACATGTGGAAATTTCATATTCTAGGACATAAAAACAAATTTCTACCTACTGCGTGTTGTGTTTTCCAAACATTAATTCAAATAAGATCATCTAGAAAACACAAGAATTTGACAAATCAAACAATGAAATTTATGTTATGGAATTGGAAATCAACAATAGATCAAAACTTGGAAACATTAGGCTTTTGTGAAACCATCATTTTTCAAGCTAAGATCAAAACATCTTCAAGTGCATCATTTTTAGATCAATTTCTGATTTTCAGTTTAACTTCCATAATAGGATCTATCATCCTTCATCCAGGGAAACAAAACTAAAAATTAGAAGTTCCTTAGTCATATCAATAGGAAACATCACCCTATCTGGCTAAGGCATCAATTATCCAACAAATTGCACTCCCATTTGTAATCAAAGTTAGTAAAAATTTAGTATATGCATATGTCTGTTGTCACAAGGTCCCAAAAAAGAAAAGAAGAAGAAAAAATAAGAGATCCACTTTACAACATGGGTGATAGGGAAGAAAATACTTTTCAGAGGTTTCATACTAGGAATAATTCAAATGATGAAATAATCGATGAAATGATTCAAGAAGTTGAACAAGATCCACAATTTCACATAATTTTGGACAAGATCTTAGAGTGAAATAAAGAAAGATAATTTCTTTTATTAGCAAACCAAGGTGCCAAATTACCCTCTGACTATGATATGGAGAAAATTAAAGAAGATCCTGAAAAGAATGAAACTCCCCTTAAATGATCTTAGTACTCTTACCCAAAAAATAAGAGCACTCCAAAAGAAAATCAAGGAAATACAAGGGGCACAACTAAGAAGTCCTTTGACAAAAATATGAACATGACCTCTTCTCCACCCAAAACAACATCATCCAAATTAAATATTTTTGAATTTTTGCAAAACTTAAAGGAGAAACCCAAATCTAAGCCATCAAATAACATTGACCAATCATGTCATGTCATGCATTTATCTTCATCCCCCATAATTCAAAATTAACCTCACGATTCTTTCACCCAAGCTAACGATTCCATTCAATCACCTTCTTCTATCATATCCTCTACATCCAATGATTCATTTCAATATACACATCTAGATCAAAACATTATTTCCACTCCATCCCATGATACCAAAATTCTACAAACCTTTCCAATCTTTGATCAAGACCCCATCTCTCAAGAACCTTATGATGATCCCCTCCTTTCATTATTCACCCATGATAATCCTCTTCCATCTCAAGAAAACAATATTATTCCAAGTTATCTATCCACCCCTTTCAATGAATCCATACTCTCTCATGAATCAATCACATGCCAAGAGCATGCCAATTCTTCCATCCTATCTTATGATTCCCTTCCATCTGATGATCAAGCTACTCCATCTCCTTCATCTAATGATTATTTTCCTAGTCAATATCAAAGTATCTTATCATCCTTATGTCAAGAGCCTCTCACACCTCTTCAAGCTATCCATGAACCCCAAACCTATAAATTGGGATTCTCCACCTTTATCTACTCTAATTTACTTCCAACACCTATCCATTCATTCATATCATATCCTCCTCAAAATGGACTTGCATCTTGTTTCACAAAAAAATGCATATCTCATGGGTAAAAGAATGTGAAAAATTATGAACTGCAAAGGAAAAGGCTTAGGCCTTCATGAGAAAGGTATCCTAGAACCCCTTTCTATCCAAGCACATCCATATTCTCATGGCCTTGGTTATACACCTCATGCTCAACCTAGGTATCCTAGTTCATCAAACTCTCCATCCATCCTAGGTCCTTATCCTAGTCCATCAAACACTCCATCTATCCTAGGTCCTTATCCTAGTTCATTAAAACTTCCATTTATCCTTGGTCCTTATCATCCCAACCCTAGCTCATCAACCCTTCCATCCATATTAGGGTCCCACATTTCTCCATCTCCTATTCTTCAAGAACAACAAAGGCACACATCCTTGATCCACTTTCAAAATTATTCCTACATTAACTCATCCATCATACCTCCATATCATTCATCTCAATACACTCCTCCCATTTCTCTTGGAAGAAATTTTATTGCCAAATTTCAAAAGCTTCAATATAAAAATCCACATGTATCAAAGGATCAACATGTCTCCTTAAAGAGTCATGCAAAAATAAAAGAAAATTTGATCCAAAAATCAAAAGAAAAATTCAAAAGGCCACGAAAGCCCATCAAGTCAAAAGAAAAATTCAAAAGGTCACAAAGGTCCATCAAGTCAAAAGAAAAATTCAAAAGGCCACAAAGGTCCATCAAGTCAAAAGAAAAATTTCAAAGACCACAAAGGTCCATAAATCAAAGAGAAAAATATCAAAGGCTACAAAGGCCCATAAAGAAAATATCAAAATCAAAAGTCATATGTATTCCTAAAAGTCTCATAGAAGCAATAAAATCAAAATTGGCATCCAAATTTTCTAATCCGAAAGCTTATCCCCATCTTCCATCTAAAAACATATCACCTTCCAAATCCACTTTTCCTCCATCACTCCATCACCCTTCAATGTTTGTTCCAATGTTAATCTTTCCATCCTTTCCATCTATCCATCACCAAGCCTTCCAAATTCCTATCCATTATCCAGCATACATCCCCCATTCTCCTCATTTAATTCAAATCTTTGCATACGGCCTTAGCTTCTACTATCATGCCAACATTTATAAGTCTAATTCCCATTCCCATGGTCTATTAGAGCACATATTTGAGGGATATTAGTCATAAAACTCGATGCTTAAGCCCTTCCTCCATCTCCCTATCATTAAAATATTATCTTTCATATTCATCTCCCTATCCATATACTATCTTCCATTTTTCCTCTTATAATTCATGGTCATTATCCTCATTTTCACCTTTGATCTTGACAAGGTTAAGGATCTTCTTTAAAATCAAGCATCGTATCGTATTCACTTCGTCCAAATCTTCCATACCATATCCTTTGTCATGCATCTTCTCTTATATTGTGGGGAATCTTGTTTCTTCAATTGGTCATCCCATTCCATCTTAAATTTCCTTGAAAAATCCAAAAAAATCTGAAAACATCAAAATCCAAAAATAAAATAAAATAAAACATCAAAACCCAAAAAAATAAAAAAAAACATCGAAATCCAAAAAAATCAAAATATTTCCAAAATCAAATACTCATATAATTTCATCAATAAAATAGTCGTGTCTCACCCTAGATTGAGGGAAAATCTTGAACTCACTGGGGGTAACTTGTTTTGAGCTTAAACCAACAGACAAAACATCCAACTAGACATCAATCACAATCAATCAAACAATCAGCCATCCAAATTAGCATAAAAAACAAAACAAATCAACTCTCATTGGATGATATCTTCTGAATCATGGTTTGATCACATTAACATGTATGTTCAATTGTTTTATCTTGATTTTTGTTATCATTTGTCTGGAGTACCTCAATGATGTCTGGAACTAGAGGGGCTAGGAATGAATTTTTTCTTCGTTTGTTGTCTATGAGTTAATCAGTATTACTATGAAAATTGTCATGGGACATGCTCTACAAAGTATCATTGATGAAATTCTGAATTTGCATAGGAAAATGATTAATTCTTGTTTGTTAACACAATTGATGCTTAGGTTATCTCGGTCTCATTATACCTAGATGCTTGTGTTATCTTTCACTATCAAATCTCAAAGGAAGTTGTTGGGGAAGGAACGGGTCAACTTAGAATGAAACATCTAAGAAGAACAGTACCTTTGATGATTTTCATTTCTTCAAACAACCTCAAAGACACAAACCACTATGCCATAAAGTGGAAACAAGTACAATTATTTCCCCCATTAATCCTTCTAAGAAAAGTAAATGCAGACCAATGACAGATTCAACACATATGCACATATTCAAATCCCAAAATCTAACAACATGGAAGACAAATAATGAACACACAGATATACGTGGGGAAAACCCTTTTGAGTAAAAAACCCCACCCTCCAAAAGATCCAACCATTGTATTATTTAGCAACAAAAAAAGTTACAATACAATCTCAAGCTCATAGCCTTTACAGGATTTACATCTTGTTCCATCTGGAGAATATAGGCAACAACACAAAACAAAATCCTCGCACTGTTACAATGTTCTCACATACAATGTAGATTCATTTCATCTCACCAGTCGACTCTCTCAGCCAGCCTTGGCCAGCCCAGCTTAACATCCACCACATGATCACATCTTTATGTTATGTGTGTCTTAGTGTTCACAATTACAATGCAATATGCATACCACTCGAACACACACACACGTGACTTCTCACATTCTCCCCTATGTCCAACCAACAACCATCAAGGTATTTAATTACCCCATCAACAAGCTTCCCTCATCTCTAATTACACTGCCCTGCAACATGCATCGAGTCGCTCAACATTAAAATGGTTACAAATAATAATATTATCCATCAACCACCAAAAATATTTAATGCAAATATATATCGCTTTCAAATAATAAAGCTTTCGGACAATTAATTATTTCTTTACAACAGTGATGTAAAATAAACAAATGACATCGTGCCATGTGTCGACACACTATTCATCCACCACTCTGACTATCACTCAAACAAACAATAGACCCTATGGTCCTTCTACCACACCATCGCTAGCCATCCAACAGACACCCATGATAAGGTGGTGAACCACACTAAACTACCATGGTATGGCCTAACGGCCACCATGGTATGGTGGTAACCAACCATTCGACAGACCGTCAGAGATCACCAAGACAGGCGTCCACAACTTGTGTAATTTTGGAGAATCAAAAGGGAATCTATGATATTCCCAAAAAGTCTCTTAGAAAAGACATAACACAACGACACATGTTCGAAGCCGAAACACCCCTCATGAGTCACTCGGGACCCACCACAAGAGGGATGGGACTAGCGAGCATCATTGATTAAGCCGATAAGTGTCCAATGCTCAGTCAATTCTGCTTGCTTCACAAGAGTTTGTCGGTCCTCACCACAAAGGAGTGCAAAATAGAACGAGCACCGTTGGATTGATCACATCGCAACCGTAGATCAAGATCACCTTTTGTTGTGGTCCCCACTGCCATCAAAAACCAAGTCACTTTCATTTGCCATTGGTCTATCGACATAGCCTGGTGAAGAGTTCCACCGATGACCTCAAGACACACCGATACAGTGTTATCATTCTATTGTTGAGACTACCGATCAGGTTCCACAAATGACCCCAAGTCACGTCGATACAATGTTTATTGTTCTATCATTGAGACTACCGATCGGGTTCCATCGATGACCCCAAGTCACATCGATAGAAACAAAACACCAACACTAAGCACTCATCCTTGTCCTTAAAAGAGGTTCAATATAGCAAGTTGAGGCACATTTTCTAGCAATCTCCCACTTGACAAAGACTTACTAGCTTCCTCTAGACTCAAAATCAAGAATCTAATACAATTATTTTGTGCTCCAACCAAGACACTTGCAACAACATCCAAGGTGTCCACCAACTCAGGCAACAAATCCAGCCATCCAACACATGAAAAAGGAACGAGCCAAGGCGTATATGCACCAGTCTCAAGAACAGAAGCATCAAATCCTACAAAAGGAAAAGGTACCACATTACCACCACTCCATCGTGCTCACAAACCAAATAGAAGCAACACTAGAACTTCAAAGCTCTCAATCACAAACACAATCATGAAGTCTTTCTCTAGAAACAAGATAAAAATCCAGCTAGAACAACAACCAAAAAAATGACTGCAACCATCCAATTGATCAAATCCACATGACTGAAAATAGCACCCACAACCCATGTTATTTCATCCAATAACACATACCTTCAAGGTATCCATATCAGTAAACTCATGTTAGCAGAAAAACCAACCCATCAACTGTAAATACAAGGACCATGTGCCAACCAGTTAAGAAGACCAAACACATACAAGTACTCCCACTGCATGTGTAATGCCACATATGAAAGAAAAAAAACATAACAAGTCTACCAATCAAAACACATAGAAGAACACAACCATGTAGTACCAAGGAACATTCACAAAAATCTGCAAAACCTGTAAACCAAATCCATGTAGCATGTCCTCCTACACACACCTCTGAATGCCAACTGTGTCAAGTATTATCTCCTTCACATCGCAAAAAGGAAAACCCATAACAAAACACAACCATTCAATCACCAAGATCAAACATAACATATATCATGTAATCAACATGGATGTAAGCCTCTCAAAGAAGATCAAACCAACCCATATAACTATCTCCTACCAGTCCTCAAAATAACAAGGAGATAAACTATGTTGTTCACCTTCCACTATGAATCCTCCAGAACCTTAAAACAACAATTCGAGATCCATATCTATGAAAGAAAGCATAAAACACATGTCTAAAAGATATAATGGGAAAATACCTCTCAAATAGACTTCAATGCCGAGAAGACCAAGGAAGGAAAAAAGGAAAAAATGCTCCTCCAAGATATACAAGCCACCATGACTCATCCAAGAGCAATCTCCTTATTGATCTCTATTGAACTCATGTCCAACCAAGGTGTAGGTTGCTTGAACTTTCAACTGTAACCAACATTATAGCCTCACCTTATTCTCCATGTGTCCATGAGCACCAACATCCGATAATTTCATGCTAACCTCCAAACTGCATTGTTGAACTTTACATGAAGTTCTCAAGCATATGACCAATGTACGCAAAACAGAGAGAATTACCAGACCAATATCAAAGCTCCAAACATCTGAAACATGAACTTATCATGAAATCATGATCTACTCATCCCCCTTAGGAGATACCATGCTTCAAGTGAACAAACTATGGTCTCAAGAGAAATGTAACATGCCAAAAATCTAATACTCAAGCACGAGTATACATGGAATCAAGCAAACAAACTCTAAACTAACATCACCTATCAAGCACCACCAACACCTCAGCTAAAAAATTCAAATGTCCTCCATGGCTCCAAGATGTTGTACATCCTCAAATGGTGCTCCTACAAATGCGAAATAAATCTTCTGCAATGACAAGATCTAAGAATACCTCCTAGTAACATCTACAACACTAAAGAAGATCATTCACCACCAAGTGATGAATCCACAGTAACTACTAAAGCTCCCACTGAACCGTGTCATCCAAGATTTCCAAGCATCATGACCAAAAATTTGTTGATCTGAAAAACCTACATGTACAATCAACATGTCCATCTAACAACAATGCCAAACAACACCAAGATCTCCAAGCCACACAGATCACACCATCATTGTCAAAAGATTACACTATAATGTGTACCAAGATCTCCATGAAATTGTGATACACTCACTGCAAGTCTCCATAACTGAATAATCAGGTACTCAACACCATCCATCCTCTCATCTCAAATTAGCCACACCAATGCACAAGTGACCACAAACAAGGCCAACTAATAGATTTGCACCACCACTAAAGCAACCTCATGGATATTGGCAGTCCACTTCCAAGTTGTCCCACAACAAACATGTAGATAAATACAACCCATAACATTGCACAACTCTTAGATCCACTCAATGAAGCCTGCAAATCTATCATCGCACTGGAAACTGCAAAACTGAGATCTCAAAGAGAACAACAATGTAGACAAACTTAACTCAAACACCAGATCAAAAAACAAATTTGATTTTCCAATCACGTCCACAACTCAAGAACCATAGTCTAGGAAACTAGTGGCAACACCACAAGAATGTTGAGTGAAAAAACACATACCAACACTCCCATGCAGAGAAGACATCACAACTCCTCAAATCCATGTCGATCTGCAACTATCTCATCCAGTCACACCCCAAACAACCAGGGTCTAGAAAATAGTTTAACAACAACTCCACAAAACCACAAGTTTTTCTTGACTGTGTAAAACCTGCAAAACCACCATGTTTATAAAAAAATCATGCACATCCATATCCACTGCTCATCTGGATGACCTAAGATTCTATACACAGCCATCATGGTTAACCAAAACAATGAAAATAAAATGACTATGCATCATAGACCCTTTTTTAGGAAAATCTATAGAAAACCTTTAGAGCCAAAGAACATGAAACTGAAACATGCTAGTACAAGATACAAGTAATATAGGAACTCCAGGCCCATTTCAGACCAATTCCAAAACCAAAATCATGCACAAGCATATGAGAGAGCCAGACTATTTAGAAGTTTTCAGACCACCCAAGATCAACTTCGTAGCCTTCATGCAATCAGGGTGACAAAGAACAACACCTTCAATGGAAAGTCAAAATACCCAGCACAAGAACAATACTCCATGGTTGAACAACAACCCAAGCATCTCCATACCATTAGGGAGCCCCTCACATAGACACCCAATATGAAGCACACTCTACTGCAACACAACCATAAGCATATAACTCACACCCCTTGCATCAGGATCATTCACTGCCAACTGGGAGCCTCAGACCACATCATCACAATATGATCAAATCTAGATTCCCCATCCTTAATGTATTTCATATTACATGTTGTCTCAAGAGAGAAAATACTTTTACTCATCAAAAGGATCAATCATCAGTCGATTTCTCCATACTTCTTCAAGCTTGACAAACTAAGAAATCTTCACAGGAGAAATACCATAACCAACATTTAGAAGAAGGCTCTGATACCACTTATTGGTATCATAAACAAACCTTGACCTCCCTTAAGCAACTTTGATACCACTTGTTGGGGAAGGAACATGTAAACTTAAAATGAGATATCTAAGAAGAACAATGCCTTTGGTTATTTTCATTTCTTCAAACCACCTCAAAGACACAAACCAATATGCCATAAAGTGGAAACATGCACAATTGTTTCCCCCATTAATCCTTCTGAGAAAAGTAAATGCAGACCAATGGCAGATTCAACACATTTGCATAGATTCAAATCCCATAATCTAACAACATGGAAGACAAACTAATGAACACACAAATATACATGGGGAAAACCCTTTCGGGTAAAAAACCCCGCGCTCCAAAAGATCCATCCATTGTATTATTTAGCAACAAACAAAGTTACAATACAATCTTAGGTTCATAGCCTTTACAAGAGTTACATCTTGTTCCATCTGAAGAATACAGGCAGCAAAACAAAATAAGAATCCTCACACTATTACAATGTTCTCACACACAGTGTAGATTCATTTCATCTCACCAATCAACTCTCTTAGCTAGCCTCTCGGCCAACCTAGCCTAATGGCCACCACAGGTTCACATCTTCTTTTTTTGTGTGTCTCAGTGTTCACGGTTATAGTGCAATATGCATACCAATCGAACACACACACACTCGTGAATGCTCACATTATCCTCTATGTCCAACCAACAACCATCTGGGTATTTAATTACCCCACCGATAAGCTTCCCTCATCTTTGATTACACCGCCTTGCAGCGCACATCAGGCCGTCCAACATTAAAATGGTTACCAAGAATAATATCATCCGTCAACCACCAAAAATATTTAATGCAAATATATATCACTTTCAAAGAATAAATCTTTCATCCAATTAATTGTTGATTTACATCAATGATGTAAAATCAACAAATGACATCATGCCACATGTCGACACACCATTCATCCACCGCTCTGACTCTCACTCAAATAGTCAACAGGCCCCTATGGTCCTTCTACTACACCAACGCTAGCCATCCAGCAGATGCCCATGGTAAGGTGGTGAACCACACTAAACTACTGTGGTATGGCCTAATGGCCACCGCAGTATGGCAGTAACCAACCATTCACCAGATTGTCAGAGATCACCAAGACACGCATCCACATCTTGTGTAATTTTAGAGAATCAAAAAGGAATCTACAATATTCCCAAAAAGTCTCTTAGAAAAGACATAACACAATGACACACGTTCGAAGTCGGCACACCCCTCATGAGTCACTCGAGACCCACCACAAGAGGTATGGGACTAGAAAGCATCATTGATTAAGCCGACAAGTGTCAAACACTCAGTCAATTCCACTTGCTTCACAAGATTTTGTCTGTCCTCACCATAAAGGAGCACAAAATAGAATGATCACTATTGGATTGATCACATCATAACCGTAGATCAAGATCACATTTTTTTGTGGTCCCCATTACGGTCGGAAACCAAGTCTCTTTCGTCTACCATCGGTCCATCAGTGTAGCTCGGAGAAGAGTTCCACCAATGACCTCAAGCTAGACTGATACAGTGTTATCGTTATATCATTGAGACTACTGATCGAGTTCCATTGATGACCCCAAGTCACATCGATACAATTTTTATCGTTCTATCATTGAGACTACCAATCAGGTTCCACCAATTACCCCAAGTCACACTGATAGAAACAAAACACCAACACTGAGCACTCATCCTTGTCCTTAACAGAGGTTCAAGCCAGCAAGTTGAGGCATATTTTCTAGTAGAAGTTGTATGGAAGTTGTACTCAGGTCATCATGGTCTAATTATACCATCAATTTCTGTACTAAATTTCAACATTTTAATAAGCTCAATGATGATACCAAGCACAATAAAATATATGGAAACCTTGCATTTTATTTTGCATATTAGATAGATTGCATCCATATTAGTTTGTGCATGAGAATTATCATATCCATCACATCTCATCTACATTATCGAATAATTTCTTCCAATTTAATCTCAATCAATCCATCCAATCCTTTCTTCCAATCTCATCTCATTCAATCCATCCAATCCTTTCTTCCAATTTCATCTAATCAATCCATTCAATCTAGCACAAATCATTTAATCATACCTTTGGTCTTGTTCCTAGCCTTACTGCAAGCCTTGATCATTATCATCATCATCAGGATGTATCCTTCCCTATCCTTATTTTGTTTTGGGATGTATCCTTCCCTTATCAACAACACTCTCATCATCATCAACATCATCATCATCATCATCATAATCGAGATGTATCCTTCCCTATCCTTGTGTTGTTTTGGGATGTATCCTTCGTTTATCAACAACACTCTCATCATCATCAATAACCCATATTGTCTTGTAGTTTGATTGGGGAAACATCATATTTATTTTTGAATCCATTTGTGCTTTCTTTCTTATCATTTTCTCCTACCAATCTCCTATCACTTATCATCCTCTCTTGTTCATCAAATCAGATCATTTCTTCCTCAATCTAATCAATCAAAATCATTCCAAGAAAATAAATTCCTCAATTCAATTCATCAATCATCATCCAAATATTCAAATTCATCACCTTCATCAAATTCATTCATCCATCCTCATCAATAATCCAAATTTGATTCAATCTTTAATCCAATCAATCAATCATCCTTGTGTTGATCTAGGGATATATCATTCCCTATAATGACAACACTATCATCATCATCCTATATTTGATCCACACCTATCATGATGTCAATTATCAATCAAAACCAATCAATCATACTATTTGTTTTCAATCATGAGGACAAAATTTATCAATGATCTTACTATTTGTTTTTCATCAATCATGAAAGAAAATTTATCACTCTTACTATTTGTTTTCAATCATGAAATAAAATTTATCTATCTTACTATTTGTTTTCTCATCAATCATGAAAACAAATTTATCAATCTATCATATCAGTGAGGCTCATTCATCATGAGGTCACTTTATCAATCCTACTACCATTCTTATCAGTTATCATCAATCAGTCATCACAAATTCACTATCACATGCTAAATCAATAAAAAAAAACATCAATAGGGGAAAAATCAACTTTCTTCATCTTCATATCAATCTTTCAAAACATCTTTATCGGCTGATGAACCAAACATCAAATCAATGTAAATTTTAAAAAACCATCAAAATTTTTGAAAAAATAAAATAAAAAAATATGGAAAATTCAAAATTTTATCTGATTCATCACCCGAGGGGGCATGCAAGCATCGGTTTTCCAAAATTCACATCTGGAGAAATTTTTTTAATTCTTTGAAGCAATGCGTAAAACACATCACTTCAAAGAGGGGCAAAATGTATACACCTAACAAATAATCACATTAAATCAAGTCTAGTAATTAATTAAATACGAGTTATTTAATTAATCTTCAAATTTCATCTACATATAAATAAATTTAATTATTTATTTATATCATTCACTTTCTAATTCTTCTATTTTAACTAAATAAATAGGTTTATTTAATTATTATCATTTTTATATCTTCCTCTTAATTAATTAAATAATTTTTATGATTTATTTAAATTAATTATTCTATTATCTTCAAGTTTGAATTTTTTAGATCAAATAGAGATATTCTTCTAAATTCATCATCAATTTCTAACTATCCACTTCACATATAATTAAATATTCTAAATATTTAATTAAAAAACCTTTTTCACTTTTCACACATAATTAAATATTTTAAATATTTAATTATGGAAGCTTCTAAATTCATGTCACATATAATTAAATAATTTAATTATGTAATTATCTTCAACCACCAAAACTAACTCATAACTAAACTTGACAAATGGCAAGTTTCCTCTATTGTTGAGTAAAATGTTTGTGTGGGGAGGAAACATCCCCCCTATTTCTCTCTAGCTTCCATCTTTCTCTCCAACTTCTCGATCTTCCACCGCTCATCTTACCAGGCTTGATTTCAATCGTCGATCTTTGTCAACTAGGATTTTCCCTCCAAAACTCTATAAATACAGCCTCTTTGTGCTTTGAAAAGGATCTAGAATCCAATCAAATCTAGCGTGAGAATTATAGTTGCGTTATCCAACATTTAGCAATCTTAATTTATTGAGAATAGCACAGCATTTTAGCTTTATCATTTTACAATCATGGTAGATTATCTTGCATAATCCATTTTAGTTTCATATCTTAGTTTCATCATCTCATATCATTTAGCATAGAAATGCATGTTGCATATAATTGCATTCTCTAAGTTGTCATTATGTTGAGCTACTACTTACACAATCTGAGATCGAGCAGCTTACAACGAATCCTTGGAGATAGAGGACAATGGGACATCTTTGAAGAATATGTTGGGTTTGAAACTTTATTTAGTTTTAAATTATATTTCTTTTTAATACAATGTCACATTGGTGTGTTTTTTTAGCTTATTAGTTTATTCCACATATTCACACACACAACAGTATGTGGAAGGTTAACTGCCCAGTGTAGAGGATGAGTTTGTTCTTCGAGTGAAGTTTGTTGTGAAGAAATTTGTTAGATTTCAAGATGTTGATGCAATATTCTAGATTGTGTTTGAGTGTTGTGTGTGGTTCACATTTCTTATTTGGATAAAATGAAGTGTGTACTTAAATGTTCAATGGTGTTTACATAGGTTTAACAGACCTTGGGTGTTTACACTAATAGTATATATGCTTCAATGTTTGTGGAAGTGTGGTGTGGTGTGTACATGAGGATTTAGGTTTGAGTTAAGGTGTGGTGTGGTCCTCTTTCATTCAGTTTCACCGCTTGAATGTTTTAGTGCTGACCTAATTTGAATTTGCATGGTTGAGGTGTATAACCAACCTTGTGAATTGTTTCAAGGTTGTGATGGGTATTGTTGACGGTGTTTTCTGCACAACAACAACTCAGACAAAATATGATATCCTATCTCTCTTGAAAGGTAAATCTCTATCAAAAAAAAAAAACCCCGAGGTCTCTAATGTCAGGTCTTGAAAATGCAATGAAACAACTTAGAGATAATGTGAAAGTGTTGGTAATCACAAGGGGCCTTACAAACAAATACTTCATCTTCAAACTTATCATATTTTTCAATATATTGATACTCAAATTCCTAAATCTAACCTAGATAATAAAATAAATAGAAAAAGATAAGAGTTTAAGAGAGATCCTAAGATTAAAATTACTCCTAAAATCAATCACAACAATGTTGAATGTTGCAAATGGACAAATCTCCAATAAAACCAATTTCTGTTTAATCAAGGACAAGCCTATAACTCCGCAAAAATGGTGCAATCTTCTGAGGAAACTGAAGATTTTCAGACTATGAACATTCATCCACATACCCATTAAATGGTACAATGTAAAAAAACATCCATAGTTGAACTTAGCACAAAATAAGGTCCATACTAACTTTACACGACAATCTACAATCAAAAAATTGCTAAAAGTATGGACCGAAGATCAATCAACATCATTAACATTTCACCATTATCATGAAAGAATTGAAAACTAACATCTAACATTGAGAGTCAAGAACAAGAAACCATAAAAGTTTTGAAACATAACACAATGTTTGTCAAATCAACAACCCATTTGCATTATCTTCTCCAGCATTACATAACAATTTCCAATCTCTCTCCTCTCCTATACCTACTAACTTCTAGAATATAACTTCTAACTTAGCCAATTCTAGATTTTCAACCTCTAATTAGCTATTCTCTAACCTTTTCTAATCCTTACAAATGAGAAGGCACAACCCTTTTATAGATATATTTTTAAATCAAGGGCCAGGATTAAATTCAATCCAATGGTTGCAATTAATCCTCAAGAAACCCTAAGAATTTACATTAGGGATTTTTTTTAAAGTGGTACACCATCATCCAATAGCATAAATTCTGTTACAACTAGGAGCAATAAGAAATCAACAATTTTTCACCTCAATTTTGATAAAAAAATTCTGGTTGGAGAGTAAAAACAACATCACATGTCACTCCATATTTGAAACATATCTTCCAGCTGTAGAAAGGCTATGGCACAGATTCATAGGTAGGTGCATATTAAATATCGGATTTGCAAGTAAAAGCATAGCTTGGAAGCTTCCTAGCAGCACAATTTGGACACACATCCATATGCAACTCGGTTCATTTGAACAGTTGCGCACTAATTCGTATGTAAATCAGCATTTAAAATATTTTCCAAATTTTCCTCTTGGCACAAATCCATATGCAAGTCCTCCTTTTTTATTTATTTATTCCTAAAAATAGATATAATCATTAATAGCTCACATGTGAAAATCCAATCCACAAAATATTAAAATTAAGCATAAATAAACCCTTGGAAAATTCAACTCCATCATAAAATTTCAAAAATTTAACCCTATTAATAAATTTTGGAGTTCAAGAAAATCGCGACAGGAAGTTCGAGAAAATCCGGGCTAGGAAGGGAAAATCCTAAAATTGACAAGAGACTGGGAAAATCCGCTAGGAAGGGAAAATCTTGAAATGACAGGAAGGTTTGGGAAAATCCGCCAGGAAGGGAAAATCCCGAAATTACAGGAAGGTCCGGGAAAATCCGTCAGGAAGGGAAAATCCTGAAATGACAGGAAGGTCTGGGAAAATCCACTAGGAAGGGGAATTCCTGAAATGACAGGAAGGTCTGGGAAAATCTGCCAGGAAGGGAAAATGTTGAAATGACAGGAAGTTCTGGGAAAATCCGCTAAGAAGGGAAAATCCCGAAATGACACGAAGGTCTGGGAAAATCTGCTAGGAAGGGAAAATCCCAAAATGACAAGAAGGTCTGGGAAAATCCGCCAAGAAGGGAAAATCCCAAATTCCTTACCTGGTCAAAATCTCTGAAACCTCATAACTTTTTTCTAGAAGGAATTTTTGAAAAGTTCAAAAAACAACTTGGCCTAATTTTTCATCCTCTATCCATTGATGCAAAAATATTTACCCATAACATTGAAAATTCACTTCAAAATCCCCATTTCCAATTTTCAAGACAAGTGAAGAGCCCCCATAGCCTCAGAATAATTCCTTCATCAAACCAAGTCTTGAAGTAATCCCAAAATAACCTCTCAAGAAGACCAAAACTGAAAATTTGACCAACCCAAGATGTAGAGATGTAGAAGAAAAAGAGGGTACCTACCTTTGGTGGGACGTGTGTGCAAAAAGTGCACAACAGGTATATATGTGTATTGAATTGATGAAGGATGTGTGTGTGAAATGTGTTTGATGAGAATTATGATGTGAAGTGTGAAAGTGCGAAGTATAGTGTGAGCTTTGACAATTAAGACTATTGGAAGTAGTGGGTAGAAGATTTCTACATTCTTCAGAGAGAGTGTGTATATATTGGTGATGCAGTGATGAAACTTTTTTGTTGCTTTGAGATGGAATTATCATTATAAAAATCCCATGTCTTCATTTTTATAATCTGACAATGAGCCATTGGCAGTGAGCCCTTCTTTTCTTTTGGGCAGTAAGCCCTCTGATAGTGAACCTATTGTATTCAGTGTTGCAATAACTTTATATTCTGAGCTAATCCTCATTGTGGTTTTTCCCTTCTTTGGTTTTCCACGTAAATATGGTGTTCTTATGTGTATGGACATGTTTGCATTACTTTCTCATGTTTATATTATGTTAATGCATGAGAAGGGTTTAATGATTGATAAAGGTTTAAGGAATAATGTAGATTTAAAATTCAATGAGGGTTTTTAATGTTTTAATGTAAAACTAATTCACCCCCCTCTCAGTTGTCTTGTGCATTCAACAATTGGTATCAGATCAAGGTTCCTGAGAATAAAGCTTAACCGCTTGAGGTAGATTTGGGATGGTGCATAAGAAGGAGGCTCCTTTTGTTTGATGGATGGAATTATGCATTTTGGAAGAACAGAATGGAAGGTTTACTTATTTCACTAGGGTTTGGAGTTCGAAATTTTGTTGAATCTAGATATACTATGCCTACAAATGGTCCAAGAACTAATGATGAGATCAAAGACTATGATAACAATGGAAAAGAAATGCATGATTTTTTGAGTGTTCTTTCTAATATTGAACTTGTGAAAGTTATGAATCTGAAATCTGCTAGGGAAATTTGGAAGAAGCTAGAAAATATCCATGAAGGAGAAGAAAAAGTCAAGAAAGCTAAGTTGCAAAACCTAAAGATCAAATTTGAAACCCTGTGGATGTCAGAGGATGAAGATATTGCAAGCTACATGCATAAAGTGGATAAAGTTTTCAATTCCATTAGAGGCTTGGTGGAAAACTTGAAGAAGACGAGGTGGTAAAGAAGGTACTAAGAACTCTGCCTAAGTCTTATAGTCATAAAGTTTCTGCTATTGAAGAAGTTTAAAATTTAAATATGTATTCCAAAGATCAATTGTTTGGCTCTTTAACTACTTTTGAATTGAGAGAGTTTGGTCCAAGTGATTCAAAGAATGCGACTACTTTTAAAGTTGGAAAAGTTGAAAACAATGAAGAATCAAATTCGGATGATGTTGATGATGTAGAAGAAAAATTTGTGAGGAGATTGAAAAAGGGAATTGGAAAATATAGAGGTAAGTTGCCTTTCAAATTTTTCAATTGTGGAAATATTGGTCATTATGCTTCAAGATGTCTTATCAAACCTTAAAAATATAGATATAAGGATAACAAAGGTAAATCAATTAAGAGAAGTTATTATGCTAAAGAAGATGACAATATATCTAATGATAAATTTGATTACCCTAATGATGAGGATAATGAATGTGTGTTCATGGCTTTAAATGATGGTCCAACTAATTCTACTAACTCAGAGAGATGTATGAAGGAAAGTGCTCTGAAAATAGGTCATAATATTGAAGGAGGAATTGTGACTTGTTTTTATGCTAGAGAAGAGAAGAATAACTGGATCATTGACATTGGATGCTCAAATCACATGATTGGTGATAAGAGTAAGTTTTTAAAACTTGAGAAATGTGAAGGAGGCCTTGATAATTTTGGTGATGATACATCTACTAAGATATGTGGAAAAGGTTCAATCAGTTTTGATGGCAAGAATAATACATATGATGTTCTTTATATTAAGGGGCTTCAACATAACATTTTGAGTGTAGGAAAAATGTGTAGCAAAGGATATAACCTTATGTTTTAGGATGATGGTTTTGAGATCAAAAAAGGCTCTGAAACTCTAGTTGTTGTAGGAAGAAGAAGAAGTGGGAATGTTTATCAGCTTAAGAGATCTAATGGTATGTGCTTTATAACTCAAATTAAAGAAATTTGGATATGACGTAGAAGCATGTGTCACATCAATTTTAATAGCCTAGTAAGGATCAATTCAATTCAATTTGTGAGAGATCTACCAAAGATTACAAAGCCTATCAATGTTGTTTGCAAGGAATGTTATATTGAAAAACAAGATAGATAAAGTTTCAAAGTCAAAGAATAGTCTGATATTGGAGACCTTTAGATTTGGTGCATATAGACCTTTGTGGACCTACAAGAACAAGAATTTTTCAAGGTGATAGGTATTTCATGCCACTAATTGATGATTATTCTAGAATGACTTGGGTAACTTTTCTCAAAGAAAAATCATAAGCTCCAGCAAGTTTAAGGAATTTAAAGGTATGATTGAGAATGAAATGGATATGAGCATCAAATGTTTGAGATTTGATAGAGGTGGAGAATGTTGGAGTGAAGATGACACTGAGAGTGGGGGTGAATCGGTGTCTTAAACCATTTTTAAGACTTTCCAGAAAATTAAAACATAGATAATTTATGCTCTCAAAATTTCAATGATTAATACATTCATGAGTTGAATGCAACCATTCAGTAATAGAAATGAGAAGTATCAATACAAAACAATGAACATAATAGAATTATCACAATGAAGCAAATAGACCACAAATGAGACCATGAGAAAAATGATTTGCTGAGTGGAAAACCCTCCTAGGGTAGAAAAACCACTCCTAAAATGTTGTCATACTGGCTTATCTTTTCAAATCATTGTTTACAATGCCTTACAGGAAAATTTCAGAGCACCCACTCAAGGAGAAACAACCCCTTATTTAGAAACAACCATTTCAAGGAGCACCAACCCTTCATTTAATTTCAAAACAATCATATATCAGAGGATTTCTTTATTTTCTTCTCAACTCACACAAGCCTCTCTATACCCCTAATATCCTAAAGATTCACTTAACAAATCTTCAAAATACTAGACATATTAAATATATAAGCTATCTCTCTACATTATCTTTGCAGATTGACTATTACAAAAAAAATCACTTGTGCTTCAAAGAACAATCAAGCCCAAATAGTGATTAATCACTATATATATATATATATATCTTTTACAAAAAGCACAAATTTTTTTAGTACCTTCACGAAAGGTTTCAAATAAGACATAATGCAATGTCAGTTATGTTCTAACAATACCAAATACAATAAAATATGCACCAATGATATCATGTTTCTTTTTTGAAAGTTTCAGTTCAAACTAAATATCATCACTGATATGTGTCAAGAAAACCCTTAATCCTATGGCAGGAGGACAACACATGAAATAATTTGTTCCCTTAAAAAAAATGCCTTCAGCCACAATATTTTGTTCGAGAACTAATAATAGATCAAAAACTACAAAGAGTCATAACCGATTTCCCACATAATGCCTATATGGCTTGAATGAAACAATAACATTTTCAAAATACTGATAATGGAGAAAAGTGTAACTGAATGCAAAGCATGCTATCCTGTTAGAAGTATTCAAATAACCCACTTACTCTTTTTCAAAATTGAGCAAAAGAACCAATAAGTGCCCTTTTAAAACTCTCTTCAAATGATGAAAGTAATACATGTTCATGTTGCAAGGAAATCAAACAGATACTAGATAGAATCGATGACAACCACTATAGCATCCTAGATTTATAACCTCCTTAACCTCTGTTGAGCTTGTATTGGCTCATAATCCATAGACAAAAATTACAACGAACTCAAAAATCCTCTACAATCGGCCAAAAGAGAGATAGGCATAAATTTACATTAGAAGACAAAACAAATTACCATGGCGGTAGCTAGGGTTCCAAATGATTTTTTTTTTTTGCAAAAAGAACCAAGAATTATGTCTTTTTCCCTAAAATTTTCTTTCTTGATACTATTTGAAAACTTTATCAAACTTTAATGAGCTTTGAAATCTGGTGTCGAAACCTCTTTAAAACAACCCAGCAAAGAGATCCTTAATAATCATCAACCAAAGGATAATGATAGTTGTCGATTCAAATTATCACTTAATAAAATTTATTCCATGTCAAGGTTTTTCAAAATGTCGAAAAGGTTAATGAAAAATGATGGTTGTCGAATGCACACATTAATTTTTCAAGTATTATTTCCAAAAGACTTTACACAATCAAAAATCAATATAAGTGCAAGGTGACCAACGTGGTAAGATCACCACAATATATGCTAAAGAAAACCTGATAGGGTTTAGACCATTTTAGATGTCGACTCCCCCAATGTTTAGCATGTCTGACAAGGGCTTGAATTATTTTGTTTAGATAAGACTTGTGATCAGGAGAAATTTCCTAGTCTAAAATACAAAACCAAACAAAATGCAAGAGAAGAAAATAACACCTAACACCTGAAGATAGGGCTACGTTAACTCACACAAAATAAAGATAAAAAAGTAGTAGATTTTACCTTGTATCGAATTGATCTTTGGTTGGTCCTTTGGTGGTTGATAATATGTGCTCCTTGATGGCAATAAGATTACAATAATGAAACTGGTTGAGTGATGGAAGATGGTGGGTGAGAATGCAAAAAATGGCTTTGAATGCAAATGGCTTGAATGCTTGAATGCAATAATGGATTGAGAGAATAAGTTTCATAAGAATGCATAAGGTCCCTTAATGAATGAAAAGGGGGTGTATTTATAGAAGAAATTGAATTGTCTAGAGGATTTAATGACCAGGATTGAACCAACATGGAAACGATGGAGGGCTATGGTGATTTGAGGACTCACAAGCCCTCACATCTTGTCATGTGGAGGATGAAGTGTCCAAAGGACATGGTGAGATGGAAAAGGTACAAATGATGTAGAAAAGGTCATGTGGTCCCAAGGTACTTGCAAGTACCTTGGGATTGGAGAGGATTTCTTTAAAAAAGGATGTATTTTCCCCAACTAGGGCTGAAAGTGACAAGTGAGGACTTTTAGAAAGTCCACTCTTGTCACCATGGGGATTGGAGAAGGCATTGGAGGAATAAAACTAAACTTAAAATTCACAAGCTTGGAATAAACCCATGGATAAGACAAGGTCCTCCAAAAGGAGGTCCTTGTCCCATGTACTTGATGTGACATTTGAGAGGTCATTCGGAAGACAAATGCATGGGGGGAATAAGTGTGAATTTTTAATTCACATGGGGAAGAGGTCAAACCAAATAAGGTAAGTACATGAAAGGTAGACTTAAAAACATGCTAGAAAAGGTAAGTGATTAAGATTAAGGTTGTGCAAATAGGTGATTAGGAAAATTAATGAGGATTAGAGGCAAGTGGCTAGATATGGAGGATGTGACATTAATCCTGATTAAGGATATGCACATCCTAATGAAGGATTAATTAGATTAATCCAAAATAGTGAAAAGGTTATGGAGAATGGGACAAGGAGAGAGAAAAAATGAATTAAAATTTGAAAAGGATAATTGACTAAATTAAATAATTTGATTGATTTATTTAATTTAGAGAGGAAATGGTAAATGATAAAGTATTTAATTAAATAGTTTTGGGAACCTTAGAGAAAGAGGAATAATATTAATTAAATATGTCATTTAATTAATATAGACGGATTAAATGAATAAATTATAGGATTTTGACCATATGGAAGTGGTCAAATTTAGGTGTCTACATTTTTCCCCTCTTTGAAATATTGTTAGAATAATAGTGTTTCGAAGAAAAATAAATGCAGATGACTCTATAAAGGAAGTGACTACAAAAAGATGCCCCAGCGCTAGAGAAGTTACGCGAGCTGCTCAAATGGAGGGGAGTGAAGGGAGATGCCCCAATCATGTGGAAAAATGGTCATGACGGAGGTATGGATGGATTTGGTAGGGTATGCCCCCTTGAGAGGGTAGTAGGGGAATAAAAAGGGGCCCTAGGTGACTTCTCGATATGAAGAAATGGAAAGTACGATTGGATAAAGCTCAAAAAACCATGAAGAATGGCTTTTGAACGAAGTCAAACAGACACACGTGATGCAAATGATGGCCTCGAGAAGTTGAAGGATTAATCGACGGAGAAAAAAGTTAAATAGAGGGAAAAAAATACCCTTTATTTTAAAAAGGGGGAAAAGAGGGAAGGTTTAAATAGTAATTTTTGAATTACTATTCCTCATTTGGACAACTGGAAGTTGAGAGAGAGAGGAGAGAAGATGAAAGAGAAGGAGAGAGAAGATTCTAGAGGATTACGATGACGACATCATCCACCACGGGGATGAGGTGTAAAGCTTCTACCATGAGCGCACGGTCCCACACCAGGTTAGGTTCAAACCCTTTGTGTGATTTTGGGCATTTTAAAATATATTTTTGAATTTTAATGCAATTTGAAAATCTGGTTTCAGGAGTAAGGGTAGGTTAGATAAATGGGTAAAAGGAAAAAATGAATTTCACCTAGCAGGATGGGAGAAACTTCAAATAATGATGGGGAGGAAAAACCAAGGTTGTAGAGGAAAAAAATTAGGTACATAGAGAAAAACATTTGGGGTTTTGGACCCAATAGGGGTGGTCTTGCCCAATGCAGGGGAATTCGTACTCGAAAGGGGTGAACGCGCCCTGTGCAGGGGCGGATGTGCCCAACGCACGAGCAACCGTGCTTAAGAGGGGTGGCCCCGCCCACACCTGGGTAGAACGGCCCTGCCTCGCATCCGGGCAACCACGCCTAAGATGGGCGGCCCAACCCCATGCTTGGGCGGCCTAGGCCTAGGAGGGGTGGCCCCGCCTTGGGATGGGTGGCCATGTCAGGAAGGGGTGTTCGTGCCCCACATGGGGTAGTCACGCCCGAAAGGGGCATTCATGCACTGTGTGAGGCGGTCATGCCCAGAAGGGGCGGTCATGCCTTTTGAGGGGTGGCCTCACCCCAAGATGGGAGGCTATGCCCGAAAGGGAGGCTCCACCAAGGGTGAAGAAAAAGGGGGCTAGAAGAAAAGAAGTTGAAGTGTGAAAAAAAAAAAGAAGTGGGAGAAGTTAGGAAAATTATCCCAGGGAAGAGTGTTAGAGGAAGTTAGTGTAAAAAGGAAATTGAGGAAAGGATTTGGCAACTGATAGGTTGTGTGGTTTGGTTGCAACATTTCAATATCTTACGAACTCGAGAGAGGTGATCCAAGGTGATGGAGGTGACATGACAAGTGATGACGAGAGAAAATCATTAGGCTCTAGCCTAGGCAGGTCTTCTACACATGTTGGGGTATCTATCCATCAAGGCACATCGAGCGATGCTAACAAGCCTGATCGAGAATTGGGATTCAATGACATCGACATTCCATTTCCCGACAAGGGAGATGATAGTGACACTAGAGGATGTATGGTGGATACTAAGGCTTCCCATAGGAGGGCATATGGTAAGTGCCACAAGGTCAGAGGGAGAGGTGTTGGATCATACCATGTGGGTCATGTTCAGGCGAGAAGACCTACTAGTGGACAAGAATGCATTGGAAGTGGATAGATGTTTGGGATTGGGAGTACCACCATTGTCATTGTATTTGTGTGTGCTGATTAGCGGGATAATCATACCAAATAGGAGAGGGAGATTCTACAACCTCAGCTACATGGAGGTTATCTGACACATTGTCAAGGGGAGGGATGGGGATTTCACATGGGGGCCATGTGTCATAGCATAATTGTACATAGATATGCACATGGTCTTCTATTGGGAGGGACTCGGTGTGTGTCATGTAACATTGCTTCAGGTATGGGCTTGTGAGCATAGCAGTGTGTCCAGGCTAGATGTGGTGAGAGTGAGTCACCAAGATACAACATTGTTGGTTGCTTATTGGTACAAAGTAGAGTATGATTGGGTTTGGCAGTAGTAGGGTTCAGGAGATTTAGATGGGTGGAGAAGATTGTTTGATGATCTGGAGGAGGAGGATATAGTGTGGAGGCTGTTATGGAATGAAGCTTCACAAAGTGGAGGGGGATGAGGAGAGACATAGATGATACTTCATGACCTGATGTTACATAGTCTAGGAGGAGCCTCAAATAGTGGATTCACACAAGCCAAACTGAGTGATGAGACAATATGGGTTGATACAGGATATTCTAGGTGCTATAAATAGATTTAGACTGATTGCACAGGAGTGACCATGGGGTGAGTCGATTTTGATAGAGTTTGCATGAGAGCACTAGGTGACACTAGTGCATGAGCTAGTGGAGTACCCAGGGAGGTCTTTTGGGTTGATATATGCAGGGATCATGGTGAGATATACAACATGGTTTACGCGACACCAACCTATATGGATTACATCAGAGGTTTTTATCATAGGGGCATTAGGGTTTATCCTAGAGGATGAGATCAGATTGGCAGGAGAGGGGGAGGGAGAAGGAGGAGACTAAGGAGAGAGCCAGAGGCAGGCAGGGCCAAAGGATAGTGGAGGAGAGGGGCTAGGGCAGCTTGAGAAGGAGGAGATCACTAGGGAGAGCCAGAGGTAGGAAGAGTAGGAGGACGATGGAGGAGAGCACCAGAGGCAACTAGAGTAGTAGATTTGCAAGAGAGAGGGCAGGGGAGAGATGAGGCCTGAGGATAGTGAAGGAGAGTTCCAGATGCAGCTAGAGTAGGAGATCCACAAGAGATAGGGCTGGAGTTCAACGAAGGGTAGGTAGGAGGAGGAGGAGACAAAGAGCATTGATCCAGCCTGAGGAGGAGAGATAGGATGCAGAGGAAATGGGAGAGAGGGATAAGGTCAAGGCGATTGCCATAGGGGATGAGGGAGGAGCGGAGGATATGGACACAGAGGTACATGATATTCGTCCATTGGCGATGATGCCACCGACAACAGAGGATCTGGTTATGTGATTGAGAGGAGCTAAGGCAAGATTACATATCATTGAGAAGAGGTTGAGAGACTCAGAGGCAACGAGGAGTAGGTTGGAGGTTGAGGCGATTAGGTTGTGAGCCCAAATAACAAAGAGTGAGAGATAATTCCTAGCGATGACCAATACAGTGTCGTGGTATGAGGTGGAGATGTGAAGGGAGGGAGAGAGGCTACGAGCTGAGATAGATGAGCTACAAGAAGAGGTGAGTGGGTTATAGGTAGAGGTGACTCATTTGGAGGGATAGGTATCGAGCAAACATGAGGTAGTGGAGGCATCGAGATGGGAGAGAGATAGACTAGAGGCTACCATGACGATACAATAGGAAGGGCGTCAGCGAGAGTCTCCAGGAGGACGAATACCAGCAGAGGCTCTGGTAGAGGTAGAGAGGGATATGGAGGATCTAAGGAGGAAGGTAGAGGGACTGTTGAGAGAGTGGAGGAAGTTTAGCCAAGAGCGAGATGAGATTCATGATAGGGTTGAGGTGGTAGACTAGATAGTGGGAGATATGGGATTGATGCAGGAGAGGGAGGAGACCATGAGGGCTCAGGTATAGGTGATGGAGACAAAGAGGGATACCTTATAGACATAGGTACAGGTCTTACAGGAGGAGAGGGATGCAACAGTGGCATAGATACAGGCTATGGAGAGAGATGCAAGGCAGGGGCCAATATGGGCAAGACATGGTGGTGAGATAGGGGAGGAGGTTAAAAGACTACAGGTGCAAGTACAAACTATGTAGGAGGAGAGGGACAGAGGCTTGGAGCAGGTGTCATGGAGGGATCAAAGATTGAGCAGCTATGGTTGGCACAGGGTGCATGGGCATGGGAGAGGAGGTCCATTTGTAGATATTGGGATAGGTACAGGGCAGAGTGAGACTCAACTAGACAATAGATCGAAGATTGAGAGGAGTATATGAAAGAGGTGAGCTACTATATGTGTGCCTATTATTCGGTAGTGTCGGATCCAACACAGTGGGTACCTACCTATGTTCTAGCACCACCAAAGATTCTAGCACCATCTCAGTTAATAGGGATGCATAAGTTGGGATATAGTAGCATGAGAGAGACACCTCCATGCAAAGTGCCAGTGCTAGCCACCACACATATCCAATGCATGCAGCTCATGGTTTAGAGGATTAGAGGGATAGGATCCCGATTATTGATAGGTATAGGATGGGATACGATATAGAGTAGTAGAGATCATAACAGAGTCATAGACCTATACTCATACTTTATTTTTGATGACAGATGATAGATATGTGATGTATATGATGGACATTATAATAGATGCCATGATGGATATTGTATTTTTGTTATTTTTGATATGATATGCGAGAGCCCTTACTGACACTATGTGATGGATGCACATGGATATTTATGGTTTTATGATGGATGAGGTGATATATTCCTATATGGATTTATGTGTATGCTTATATGGATGTATGATTATGATGTATAATTATTATGTTGATGCCTAATAATTATGATGCAAGATGTAATGGATGACCTATGATTATTTCTATGTGGATGATTATTATGATATGCATAATGTCTAATATTTATGATGTAGGATGGGATATGAGATGATATGCATGGTTTTTAATGTTTATGATGTATGGATGTGGAGATGAACCTAATGATATGAACTAAAGTGAATATGCTAATAAATAAATTTTAAGATGCATAAAATAATTAGTGAAAATTAACCTACACAACTTAAAATGATTATGCTCATGTAATGTAATTTAATTAACCTAAAATGAGAATTTTAATAAGGCCCTGCATAAGGATGGAAGCAAAGAATGTGATGGGTGTGTAATCGCACCTGTCAAAAACCATAGGACTCCTGAGAAGAAAGGGGAAGGTGGAAGGAATCACCATTTGCACAAACAAAATCCTAAGTCATGGGTAAAGAAAGGATGAAGGATACAATGGAGGAGAAAATTATATCCAATCCTAATGCAAGTTGCCATCTTTGGAGAATTGATTTTTTCTATAGAATAAGACACCAATTACCACGGTATATGGACCAAGGAAGATTAGTGTCTAGTGCATAAACAAACACATCAAACAAGAATTCTATCCCAATGCCCCAAAGTAGAAATGACTTCGGTCGAGCCAAGTATTGGGATAACTACAAGCACAAAAGGATGCCCCAGTGTAATGCAAGACCTCAAGGGTCTTGATGGGTACTACGTGGGACAACCAGGAAAACAACAAACAAAAGAAAAATCAAGATATGCCCCTATGTAAACTAGTCAAAACACACCATAATATGAGAGATCATGGTGGCCTTAACGAGTGATGATAGGGAGCTCAAACGATAAACAAAACAAAAAAGCATCAAAATATTGCAATCAATCTCAAAAAATCCTTTTCCATAGGATCAAGATGATGGATGGGGTTGATGAGGTATGTTAGGAAGGCTACATCTTGTTGAGACCAAAGATGGATGCTAAACTAAAAGATTGATAATGACGTGGGATATTCAAAAACCGATTAAATCTCATGAAACAAATGGATTCCTTTGGTGAAGTATTAATGAGATAAGGAAATACCTTGACAACTAGACACAAGACTAACTCATCCTAAAGACCTAGGGCCTTGGGGATTGATCAAAGATCATCCTTGCCTACATGAAAGTGCAGAGCCCTCATAGTTCAGGAAAAGACCAGGATAAAAGCATAAAGAGGACGATGATGAAA